>JASAMV010008184.1:0-81481 GCA_030248065.1 Rhynchonema sp. JSB1_4 | reverse complement strand
AGCACTGGTACTGGGGGGGGGGGTCCCCCTCCCCCCCAAATTCATCTATCTATCGTCAACACTTTTTGATTTCATCTATCTATCGTCAACACTTATGGGCAAATCTATCTATCGTCAACAAATTCTGGGAACAATCTATCTATCTCTATCGTCAACACATTTCGACCCCAAAAATGGGTACCGTAAAAACCTAAATACAGCCCCCCCGGAATCAGTGTAGTTCCTGGTCCGGCGCGGCGGTTAGTGTACCTACCCCTTTTTTCCGTGCGGCGGTTAGTGTACCTCCCTGGGGGGGGTCGGGGGGGGGAAGACCCAAATCCAGGAAAAAGTCACTTTTTGGGGTAGAAAATTTGACCGATTTTTGCCCCTTTTTGGAAAAAATTCTTCCTAAAAAGGGTATTTTGGCGACTTTTGACATCATTGACCTAAAAATCACTCATTTTAGGCCTAAAAATGCCCATTTTAGGCCTAAAAATGCCAATTTTAGGCAAAAATTGAGGCGGTTAGTGTACCTGGCGCGGCGGTTAGTGTACTAGTGTACCTTGGTCGCGGCGGTTAGTGTACCTGAGGGGGGGGGACCCCCCCCCTCCCCCCCAGGAACTACACTGCCCGGAATAGAGCCCCCCCGTAATACAGCCCCCCCAAAAAGGGGTCAGTGAATTAATAGAGGCCCCCCCGGAATAGAGCCCCCCCCCTAAGTAACATCCCCTATACTGTAGTGTATTAAGGCTTGATAGTGGTGTACAGGTACATTTATGCACGTTTGTTGTTCGTTCAGAGCACATAATACGCCTCCTATTGACGAATAGACACGAATAAATGCGATTACAAGCGAAAAAACATCCTTTCAAACCTCTTTTTAGGGGTTTTTGGGGGGTATTTCTGGGAACAATTTTTCAGGTTCGGGTCAGTGAATTAATAGAGGCCCCCCCGTAATAGAGCCCCCCCAAAATGGGGTCAGTGAGTTAATAGAGCCCCCCTTCTATTTAGGTTTTTACGGTATTTTTGCCTCAAAATGGCTCAAAATCAGGGTAGTACTTGGGGGGGTGGGGGGGGGCCCCCAAATTCATCTATCTATCGTCAACACTTTTTGATTTCATCTATCTATCGTCAACACTTATGGGCAAATCTATCTATCGTCAACAAATTCTGGGAACAATCTATCTATCGTCAACACATTTCGACCCCAAAATGGGTATTTTTGCCTCAAAATGGCTCAAAATCGGTATTTTTTGTCCCAAATAGGCAAAAAATCGCGCGCTACGCGCGGATTTAGTACATCTATACACATTTTCATTAATATTTACACATTATTACCTACTTAATGCACTATACTATACCTTGATTTTTGGCGACCCCCCCCCCACCATCTATCTATCGTCAACAAGTTTGGGTCGACCCCCCCCCCCCAGATTTCGGACTTGGGTCATCTATCTATCGTCAACACATTTCGGGTCCCAATCTATCTATCGTCAACACCCTGACCAAGTACTACACTGCTCAAAATCGGTATTTTTTGTCCCAAATAAGCAAAAATCGCGCGCTACGCGCGGATTTAGTACATCTAAGTACATTTTCATTAATATTTACACATTATTACCTGCTTAGTGCACTATAATATACCTTGATTTTTGGCGACCCCCCCCCCACCATCAGTGTAGTTCCTGGGGGGGGGAGGGGGGGGTCCCCCCCCCTAAGGTACACTAACCGCCGCGACCAAGGTACACTAGTACACTAACCGCCGCGCCAGGTACACTAACCGCCTCAATTTTTGCCTAAAATTGGCATTTTTAGGCCTAAAATGGGCATTTTTAGGCCTAAAATGAGTGATTTTTAGGTCAATGATGTCAAAAGTCGCCAAAATACCCTTTTTAGGAAGAATTTTTTCCAAAAAGGGGCAAAAATCGGTCAAATTTTCTACCCCAAAAAGTGACTTTTTCCTGGATTTGGGTCTTCCCCCCTTTTCCCCCCCAGGGAGGTACACTAACCGCCGCACGGAAAAAAGGGGTAGGTACACTAACCGCCGCGCCGGACCAGGAACTACACTGCCCACCATCTATCTATCGTCAACAAGTTTGGGTCGACCCCCCCCCCCCCCAGATTTCGGACCTGGGTCATCTATCTATCGTCAACACATTTCGGGTCCCAATCTATCTATCGTCAACACCCTGACCAAGTACTACACTGGGGCTCGCTGTCTCGGGCTGAGCCTGGTCTGGCCTGGTGGGGCTGCCCGATAGCAGAGGTGTCAATCGGGTCGGGTTTGGCCGGCCCGGACCAGCCCGCAACCGCCCACATGTCGGCCCTGCCCTTGCCCGGCCCTAGACCCGATCGTTGAAAACTCGGTTCTTTTACCATTTTTTCTGACGGTAATGGCTCTAGGTTGTTCTGGCAAGCAGTGTTGGAGGTACTCTGGAGGGGGGGATACCTACTGTACCGCGCTCGGAGAGGGGGGATACCTACTGTACCAAAGCCGATGGCCTGGGGGGGGGTTATGTACCTAAGGCGGGGGGGGTTGGGGGGGGTAGGTTTTGGGGTGAAAATTTTCCATGTTTTTATTATGTGTGGAATCGTGTGAAAACGTAGTATTTGCGCGCGTAGCGCGCGAATTTTGGGTAATTTGAGGCAAAAACCACTGATTTTACACTAATTTTGGCCATTTTGGTCAAAAATTGGCACTTTTGGGGCAAAATCGGGGGGATACCTACTGTACCGGGGTGAAAATCGGGGGGATACCTACTGTACCATGCCAAATATCGGGGGGATACCTACTGTACCAGGCGAGGGGGGATACCTACTGTACTGGGGGGGGCTACCCCCCCCCCCCCCCCCCCCCCCACCTCCAACACTGCTGGCAAGCAAGGTTTTTCACACAAAACTGACTGCTTCGCGCTCCAAGCTAAAAATTGCAGTTAGGATTAAATCCAGTCCCAAATCTTTGCAAACAAACAAAAAAATCACGATTTCTTTGTTGGGCATTGTTGAGTCGGGGGAAGTCCGGCCCGGCCTGACTGATTTTATCAGCCAAAAATGGCACACTAGAGACAATTATTTGGCATCCTTTCTTCTTGTACCCATAGTTACAGTATTTCCGGTACAACATAAATACTGAAAAACGTTGTTTTCGAAATAAAACTTTTTTTCGATATTTTTCCGAGCCAAGTTTGAGCACCGGTTAAAATGGTGTAGGTATATTTGGCACATTATGCGCTAAAAATGGTGCATAAAAGCTAATCCTGTTCAGAAAGTACGAATAAAACCCATAAAAGTGCTGGAGAACACCTTAAGTATGTTTCTTGTTTCTGCAACAAAAATAGCTTTTTCTCACATTTTTGACACTTTTTTTAGAAAAGTGTAAAATCCGCCGTGCAATTTTTCGTAAAAATATATTTCACTGGAAACACGTTTTTTTTCGGTTTTTTTTAGGAAAAAAACCGTTTTTTCACCTACAACTACACTTCTACCAAACTAAGGACGGTTCTTTCGTTTATGAGCAATGCATTCGAAAGGAGTTAATGTGGCGAACCCAACAAGGACGATTATTTTTCGGTGTCCCTCGCGCGCCAGTTTGTACAAATTCGAAGCATTGATAGTACGAGTAGCTCGCGCGGAGCGCGAAAATGTTAGTTATAACAATGCTGAAATTCACGACCAATAACCGAGTTTTATACGTTGCCATTCTATTTGTCAATTGGCAAGTCACCTGAAAAGTTACTTGCCAAACCGAAATTTTACTTGCCGATGGCAAGTGTCACGTGCAAAAAAACCCTGCTTCTGAATCGACCGGGTCGGGCCGGTCAAATCCTAACGTCCGAGCTCCGTGGATTCAGGATTCCGACTGGCGATGTATGTCACCAGAGTGTGATACGACCTTTTTTCTCGTTGTTAGGAGTCGACATCAGGCGGCGGTGGCGCAGGTGATTCTCTGTCGATCGATGAGACCAACAAACTGCGCGCATCGTTGGGCCTGGCGCCGTTGGAGGTTGGCAACAAGGACACAGGGGCTGACGCTGCCGATGAGGATGAAAAGTCGGTTTGGTGTGGGGGTGTGGAATTTCCTTTTTGTGTTTAGGGGTTCGGAGAGATTGATTTTCAACCTGATGATTGGCTAGCGGGATACACTCGTGGCGGCAGCGATGAGTTATTTGGGCTTCTGAAGTATCCACATTTGAACATTGTTACAAAATCTGTTTGTCGGTGTTTCAGGCCGATTCTCGAGGATCCGCGCGACAAAATCTGCAAGGACTCGAACACCGGGCGTGATTTTGTGCATCGAATGCCGGACAATTGGGGCGATAAGAAACAGGAGGAGAAGATGAGGGAGAAATTGGCGGTGAGTTGATTGATACGGTTGCTGTTTGTGTGTGATAAACAGATTTTGATTTCAAAAGTGCGCAGGTAATGAAAAACACTTGGTTTCACTTCAGCCTAGAATAATCTACATGCTTGCGCTTAACATCCACGTAGTTCACGGTCACATCACTTGAGGAAGTCTGATAATAATAAATTCACCTTTTATATTCAGGCAGCCAAGGAGAAACGGCACATTTCGGACAAGCTGTCGAAAGTGAAGGGTTTGGGCGAAGAAGACGAGTCGGACTCGGCACTGTATTGGGTGGAGAAACAACGACAGTTGGAGATGGAAAAACGAAAAGCGGAACAACGGGTCGGTTCGAAAGCGTCGTTTTTGATATCGTATTTTGGTTTGAAAGACATTTTTCTTTCGCCCATCATACGAAGGCGCTATTATCTGAGCAACATCTCTGTTCTAAACGATAATGTTTCAGGCGAAAATGTTGCAAGAAATGGACGACGAATTTGGCATCAGCGATATAGTGAAGAAAGAGATCAAACCGACGAAGAAGCCTGCTTCGTCAAGCGCTGCCAAAGCAAAGGTGCGCACTTTTACATATTTAGTTGTTTGTGACCAGTTCGGTTAGTGCTGCCGCGCGTGTTTTTCTGAAAAAATGCAACTGCTGTATACTGCTCGTTACACGTGACTTGAAGCAGTTGTCTTAAAGCTGCTGGTTAACAACCCTTCGACCGCGCTTGATCTTGGGGGTAGAATATATAAGCAAAGTTTGGACATCGTGTTACTCAACCCTAATCTGGCGAGCCGATTGGTTGCTTCCTGATGTTTCACGGCCACGTTGAAGTTTGCCCCTGGTGAAAAAAAAACCGAAAAAATTTGAAACACTGCTGTGACTGACACGAATAGGCTGTTTGAGTGACAATAACCTTCAACATTGTGGCAAAAAACCGCAATGCACAATAGCTATTGAAATGTCCGCATTGTTGAATAAAGAATAAAAGGTTTCAGAAACCTGGTCATTTTTTGCTAGGATTTTGTACTCGTATAATTTTAAGCATCTGTGGTGAATGAAATAAGTTGTCAATTACAAATAAAAATCCTCTAATTATCAAGTCCCTTGTTTGTTTAGTTTATAGCGTCGACACCCACTCAATAATACATAAATAAGAAGATTAAGTGAAAGAAGCATAATTACAAGACCGTGTGTGGAGTTTACGGAAAGTAGCCACAGCACTGGTCGGCACAGCGACAACACAGCAACGTTTCAGAGCTGGCAAGCTTTGTGTGTGTGCGCATTGCAAAGGCTGCCTAGCGCATGTTGTGGTAAACATTGTGTGAGCTGTGTAGGGTTTTGAAAACTGGGAAGCACAAACCAGGAACTTGATAATTTGAAACAGCCAATTCGTGTCACAGCAGCATTTCAAATTTTTTCGCTTTTTTTCACCAGGGGCAAACTTTGACTTGGCCGTGAAACATCAGGAAGCAACCAATCGGCTCGCCAGATTAGGGTCGAGTAACACGATGTCCAAACTTTGTTTATATACACTACCCCCAAGATCAAGCACGCTCGAAGGATTGTTAGCCAGCACCTTCAAGTGGGTGCGCCAGAACGAGGCGCGACTCAATACATAGTGTCTACAGGCCCGATCTGCCAAACAACAAGCGATGACTGGTGGTTTGACGGTGAAACATTCCAAGGACGCGTTTCTGGAAGGTGCTGAGACGATTCTGGTGCTGGAGGATAAAAGTAAGTGGGGATTTGGATTGGGCCCCCACACCGATTTATTTGTGGGCGCCTTCGCCGTGTTATGAATGTACTGTATAACTGCCCTTTGATAATTTGATAACTGCCCTTCCTCGTTTTTTGTTTCCAGTAATTTGACCCGTGATGTGTTGGTGATTGCTTTAGTGTGTTCATCGCTGCAGACTTTGTTATACTGGCGGAAAAACTGGCTTTTTGTATTTCGTGAAAAAAACCAAAAGAAAAGCGATAAAGAACCGCAGTGCATAAGGATAGGGGAAGTCCAAGTGAGGTACTTCCGAGTCATGTTAAGGTTGGTATAGCAATAGCGCGGCTACTACGGTGGTTGATCAGCTCAGCTCGTTATTTTGATGTGGTCCGATTACTTTTTTAATTATTATTTTACAGACGTGCTTGATGAAGATACGGAAGAGGCATTGGTCAACCCAACTATCGCAGAGCAGGAACATTGGAAACGCAACGTGGAGCTGAGAAAGAAGAAACCCGGATACACGCCGTATGATGAGGATGAATTTGATGAATTTGGAATGGTTGGCGTGATGATTTGTTTATGGTTGTTGTTTTTTATCTTTTGCACCGGAAAACCAGTGAAGTTTCAAACGGACCCACTGGATTACGCTACATCGCAATTCAATTATTGTCGTCACACTTTGAACTTGAATTAGGCGACTTCCACCGAAAATGGGTGGCATTTTCGAAACGGTGTAAAGCTCAGTTGGGTGTAAAGGTCGGTGTAAGCTCGGTTGAAAGCTCGGTCGGTGTCAGCTCGGTGTAAACATGAAACATTCCACGTTAACAGCAGGCAATGTTTCATGTTTACACCGAGCTGACACCGACCGAGCTTTCGATTGAGCTTACACCGACCTTTACACCCAACTCACCTTTACACCGTTTCGAAAATATCACCCAATAAAGTTACTATTTTTTCTGAGAATATTTTTACTAAAAACAGTTTTTTCCGAAATTTTTCCGTATTTTTTTTAGATATTTCTAAACATTTCAAAATTTGACAAGTGCTCAAACGACGTAGATTCGTCTAATTTTGCGCTAAAATAGCGTATAACAGGTAATTATGGCAGGAACATTAGATTGAATGCCACGAAAGCATGTAAAGTACACAAAAACAGGCGATGTTTTCAATGATTTCCGTTCACATTGGACCCTTTTTCAGAAAAATTCAAAATTCGCCAAGGTAATTTTCCAGAACATATATTTTCACTGAAAAACGCACGAAAAAAGGTTTTTTTCCGGTAACGTTTCGGTTTTTTCATTCGCAACTATAATCGAATACCTTGCTGTTTTCAGCCGAAACCAAAGAAGGCCATACTCGATAAGTATGACGAAGATCTGGATGGAAAGAAGATCGAGAGCTTTCAATTGGGTGAGTTGATCATTATGGGATGATCACTTTTGGTAGTTTATTTTCTGCTCTGCGCGCATAGAGTACCTTGTTGGCGAATGAGCGGGTGGGGTCGAAAATCCCGGAAAAAAATCCCGAAAAAAAAATCCCGAAAAAAAATCGGGATTTTTCGTTTCGGGATTTTTTTTCGGGATTTTCGACGGCCACCGAATGAGCCACAGACCACAAACGTAATCTGTATTTGTTGAAACGGCTATGAATGCTGTTTTGTAAAATTCAGACCCTTATCGTAACGCGAGCTGTGCAGCATGTTTTTGGTTGCCCGTTTCGACCTGCTCTCGCAGACGGCCGGTGCAGCAGGTCATCGTCAGTGCGAATGCACCAGATGGTCACTTGACCCAGAAACAAGCACTAGTCGGATTTCGGATTTATGGTAAAAAAGTATTTCTTCAGATGAGTCTGGTCAAGTCGACGTATCTGAAGAGAAGCGACTGGCCGACATCAAAGCCAAACTGAAGGCAGCCAACACACACTCGTTGGTGACCGATAAGTTTCAGGTTTGGTTATATTTCGGGAAAACCTTGCTTCGATCTTCATTTCTTGTTGGAAATTGGTACCATTATTTATTCTAAATTTGACTGTCCAGCTAATTCGAGAACAAATTGGAGCTTGTATCGAGCTTGATGCTCGATTCATTTACCCAACAACATTGGTTCTTCTTTTGACGCACAAAAGCAATCAAAATTCCAGATAGCCAACGAGTACTACACGCCCGAGGAGTATTCGAGTTTCAAAAAGAGCAAGAAGCGCGTGAAAAAGGTGCGAAAGCGAGGGACATTGAAAGCAGATGACTTGGTGATGGAGGCCGTGGGCAGTGAGGATTTCGGATCGCGGTTGGTGCATAGATTGTTTGACAATTTTCCGGTCCGAGTTGCACACCTAAAATGTTGGAGGTCATGTGCCTATCGCACTTGGAATTTGCAGTTTGCACCTGAAATGCTCCACAAACCCAAATTTTGGTATTCTGCATGAGAAAATGTTCAGTTCATTTGCATAAATGTATGAAGAAGTGTAGTGAGGAGATGATGCTCCAAAAGCAAGCGCCTGACGAAAGTCCCGCAGCAAAACCCCTGATAGATCAACTGACCGAAATGTGTGCTGTTTTCCGCTCATTGTCTTGTGTACAGTGTGTTTGACTTTGATAGCATTTCAAAAGATTTATTCATACCCGGGCTTTCAATTGGAAATATGCAGTCCACGAATTTTTTTCACAAGAACTGCCTTTTTTTAAAGCTCACGAGGGCGGGGACGCAAAAAGCCAGACTATGAGGATACAAAGCAAGAGGAGGGAGAGATTGGGGACATCGAAATGGGCGCGAAACCAAAGGATACTGCTGACATTAAGGCGGCTTTGAAAAATGGTTTGTGTTTCGCTGTTTGGGGTTTTGTTATTTTCTTATGTTTTTCTAGCCTCGCAATCACAACCGTTTTTTCTTTTCAATTGATCACTGGATCTCTGAGCAAACCTCAAACCTCATAAATTCCGGGATTTTTTGCGCCATCTCATGCGCTGCATTGCAAAATGATTTTCCGTCAGCACAAAAACATAATAAATCGAAAAAAACTCGCGATTCAACAAAACATTTTCGCAGCCCTCAAACGCGAGCCGGCACAATCGGACTCTGAAGATGACAATTTTGGTGGATTGTCTGATGACGACTTGACTGGCGTGGTCGTGGATGATGAAGCGCAGGATGAATTGCAGGTGCGTGGCGCTGGCCGGACAGCCATGGGCTTATTCTAATGTCGTCCATGCACGTGGTAGAATTTCGTGAACACTTCCGTGCACCCGTTTCAGTCAATGCTCGACAAGGCACGCAAGTTCAAGCAAGTGACCGCTCGTGTCAAACAGGAAGACAGTGAGAAACGTACATCCGCTGCGGAAAAGGTGCGCTCTGAGCTCGTGTATTGCGCGTGATTCCAAGAGTTGTCGTTTGTGTTCCTCGTGAAAATGTTTTGCCGCCACTGTATAATTACTCATGTGTTTTTCGCATTTCATTGTTGTACTGTTTCAGTTTATGATCAAGAAATGAAAAAATGTGTCATAGATCATCATAAGAGTAACGAACAATTGCAGATCGGCAATTTGATAGCAACGACGAGTTCAGCTCCTGACTTCAGTGCCGGTGATATAAAGACGGAGCCAATGGACATGGAGCAATCCATCAGCGTCAATGGTTAGTGATGTATATCATATTATAAGCTGTCTTTTCATGGACATCGGTGACTTCTCGGTTCACTTATCAATCTGGCTGTCAACCTTTTTGCATCCGTATAATCAATTCAGATATCAGAATCGCGTTGTCAGTTGTTGTGTCTTGTTTGGATCATATTTTTGATAGGCTGGTGGCTGTGGTCTTGACTTTGACCGGTCTAAACTTTATTGGCAACAGAACTGTTTACGCTGGTCAATGTTCGTGCGCGGTTTGCATCAAGCACCATTAGCAAACTGCGTTGACAAACGCTGCTCGTAGATACGTGCTGTAGGTCTGCGCTGGCTACGAAAAGCTCGAATGCTAATTGTTTTATCAGCTAAAACTACCTACCTACCTTTCCACCAGCGGTGATTTGTATAATTACGTAAAGCCAATTCACGCGGGCATGAGCTCTGGTTGGCGAGGTATGACAAGTTCCAGCGCGCTGGCGCTGATCTTAATTGTTTGTGTGTACAGGCAGGCAGCAACAGTGTTTAACGCAGGCTGAATTGACATTTTGGGGGCTCATGCTCGCGTAGACGCACCGCATGTCATAAGAATATTGCCCCGTTGTGCGCAGGTGTTGTGCTGGATTCAACAAGCGAGTATTGTCGTGGTCTGGGCGAATCGTTGAAGGACGAACTGATACAACGTGATGTTGACATACACAATATTGTGGACACCGACGAGTTGGAAGGCATAAGGACGGTTACATCCAGACGGTTGGCCTGCGGGTTCTATTGGAGGATTTTCGGTTAAACTCGAGTTTATCGAGCATGCTGGTGCCGTACCTTTCTTAGCCTTACCCTGGGCGGCACGTAATCTCAGGCGTGGTTATGCCACGGATAAATGCCTCCTTATGTCTGTGCACCGTATAATACTTTGGTGGGCGTATCTATTGCTTAATGTGCGTGTGTGTGCGAACGAGTAGACGAATTGGGGCTCTAACTCTGTCACCACGAAATACGGAACAGACAAAATGTCAACGAACTGCGAACGTTTCTTTTTCATTTTTGTAGCGGTTCGAAACGGACGGGTTCGAGTCGCGGACTGGCGGCGGGAACGTCCAAAAGCAAAGACGAAAGGAATAAATGGGTGGAGGAAGGTGGGGAGGACGACATGGAGTGGGACGCCGCTGCGATCAAGAGGGAAGGTGGAAGTGATGAGGTGGGTGGTTGGTGGGGAAGACTGCATTGGATTCGTATCTGGACAATCGTCTGTGGATTTGCGCATCCAATGTGACCGCTGTCAAAGTTGATATTAGTCATATGACATTTCAATCACAACTGGTTCGTGATGTAATGATTATGCGCAGTGTCACTAAACTAAAGGCTGATTGTTTTTCAAAACCCCAAAATATTCGCAAAATGGCTCCATTTATGCTTGCTTACAGTCGTCATCCGACGAAGAGGGTGGTGCGGCAGACATCTTGGGTGGATTGGACAAGAAACACACGCTGGGCGTGGCTGGCGCGCTCAAGCTCGCTGCCGAAAAGGGATATATCGATGAGGGTTGGTGGCGCAGCACTTTGTAAAATGGGAAAATTTTTTACATTTGTTTGGTTCGCTGTAAGGAACGCTTTCTACTTTGGTCCCTATTAGTACCACCGTAACTGCCTCACAGTGCTTTCATAGTGCCTGCCAGATTGACACAACCCGAAAGTCGCTTCGTGAAAATTCCAGGTACTGGCGCTGTTAGATATGGCGCCAAACCTATTATAATTTCTCTCGCATTTCAACAGTTTCCTATTCAAAGCGACCTTTCACAAAAAATCATCTTTCAGGCGAACAAACGCTAAACCCGGGCGAGAGTGTCGATCGTATGGCCGGCACGGGCAAACAGGACGACCTCACATCGAAACGCTACTCGATCATGGACAAACAGTTCGGGTATGAGTATGAGTGTATCGGTTTTGTTTGTGTTTGTGCTGGCTAATTTAGTATATTTCTGCCATTCGTGCGTGCGTTCCGTTTTGCAGAAAAGGGGTCTGAACAGCATTTAACGCTGCTATTTTGTGTTTGGTTCTTGGCTACCTGAGAATGATTTTCCCCGTTCTTCAACTCATTTGGTTGAAAGCTGACGTTTTTTTGCTGACATGAGATGTCGCTCAACTTTGCCTGATTTTCAGGGACATTGACGACAAATACGCAAAGAAGCTTGACATGATGGACAGGCGCGGTGGACCGACCAGGCCGTTTGAAGAAAAAGCAAGTTTATTTTGTGCAATATTTTTCCTGTTTGCTATTTCATTCTTCTTCTTCGTTTCAGGACGCATACAAACCCAAATTCCATCTGACATACGTGGATGACCAGGGCAAACACCTGGGACAGCGGGAGGCCTGGAGACAAATGTGTTGGAAGTTGGTGTAGTTGAGAATGGAGTGTTGATTTGAGAGAATAGTTTCCATGATGATCCGTGATAAAGACTGTCTGGTGTTGGTTGTATGACCGGCCTGGAGTTTTGGTAATTCCTTTTTCAAAAGCATCAAACATAACCTTGACGAAATTGCGAGACTGATGCTCAGTAGTTTTGATCAGTTAGACTTTTACATAATCCAGATTCCACGGTCGTTTCCCGGGCAAGAAACAGGTTGAGAAACGGCATCGCAAACAGCAGGAGCAGAAATTGGTCAATAAAATGTCGTCACTTGACACGCCGCTGGGAACACTGAACAAACAGCTGGACAAACAGTCACAGTTGCAGCTGCCGTACATTGTGTTGAGTGGACAGGGCAGTACGGACATTGGGTGCGTTGCCGTTTAGTTGCTCGACTAAATACTTTGCCGATGACATAAGACATCGAAATCTATTTTTTCGAAAGTCCTGTTAACTGGATTAATTCATGTGGCTTTTTAGAAATAGCTTGTGTTGTTTTGTAGTAAGATCTGCTTGTGGTGCTTTTTTGGAGGTCAATTGGCCAGAGGTGTTCGCACCGACGAGGCCTGGCTCCTCGCCCGTCTGTGAAAACAGGCTGAAACGGGCCAAACTCACGGCTGTTGCATATCATTATTCACACATTATCTGTAGCCAAGGTGAAAAACACGATCAGAATCAGTGGTGTATCTGGGGTGTTTAAAACCCTGGTATGGGGCATGGGAAATTGGCCGGGGGGAATCGGGCATGGGAAATTTTTACTTTTGGAACAAGCTCCCAGAAGAAATCATTTTTTGATCCCGAGAAGCACGAAAATTGACCATTTTTCGCCCAAAAATTTTTGATTTTTGGCGGTATGTGTGGGAAATTTCTCGAAAATTGGCCTGGGTATCGGTATGGGAACATTTCGATTTCTCAACGACACCACTGATCAGAATTGTTGGGCTTCATTGGTGAAAAGAATTGATCAGAGATCAATCTCATTGCTATCGCCTTTGTGAGAGTAAACGTTTCTTCTTTTTCAGAACTTCGATAAAGAAAGACTGAACTCGAACGCGTGTTTCACGTCTGGGCCACTAATTTTCTCTCTACTAACTATACACAAAACATATTCGTTTGTCATTTGTATCTATGGATCTGTGAATATGGTGTACTTGATGGTTTTAGGTATCGAACTTGTATTGGGTGTGATAGTCTTGTGAAAAAATGAAAACAAAAAGAAATAAAAAAATTGTTGGACACAATGTGGCCTGAATTTCAGCTCCAAGCATTAGTTGTTATCCAGCTGCTTGAAAAATGCAAGCGCTATTTTTTATTTTTCTCACCATTTATCTGAATTCATAATTTGCCGTGAATACCTCAGTTACGGTGTATTACAACGACACAACGATGGCTGCTGTCAAGGATATGCTAACTTCGGGCTGGTTTGTTTGAAATTTCTCGGTGCGGAAGACTTTCCCCAAAAATTACATAAATGGAGCCGTCCTATGTCATTTGTTGCAGGCCAATTGACGAATCGGCCCTGCTCGAAATGGCGACCACACACGATGAAGGCTTGACACAAAATGCCAAGCGATTGTATGAGTTTGCGCTGGATGTTAGTTTGTCGAGATTTCACAGTCGTTTTCTTTTGACCCTGTGGAGGGCTAACTTGATCCGGTTGTATCTGCGTTGGTCGCGTGACTTTTTGTTGTGTTGAAACCTATTTCGAAAACAGCTGGTTCCGCTATTTTCGACCAGCGTTAACTAGTATGTCGGTAGTATAATAGGAAGAATAACTTTTTGCGCTGGTCGAAACCAGAGTCCTGGAGATTTATCTTTGAAATTTTTGCCAGAACATGTAGTTTCCTGATCAAAGACAGACCTGGTCCCGTCCGATAACCAGCTGTGATACAGTTCATCATGCCCCACAATGTAGTTGGTGCAATACTTTTGCGCGCACGACTGCGCAGGCGCCATCATCAAGTTTTAAACCCCCTATTCCTTCCGAGAAATTGCATGCCATATTTTGCAGTGCGATCTTCGCGATATCTGCCAGCCAGCAGGGGTATTAGACGAGCGACTCGACCGTGACGCTAATGTTGTGCGCACACCGGTCGTGTTGCAGATTATGAAGGTGTGCATGTGTGCCCACATTTTAGCTAAGAAAAACATGAAGTAAAAGTATTCCACCGGAAATGTAGCAACGATGATATGTGTTCGGAAATTTTACGGTACACACGTCAAGATAATCAAGAATAATTATAGCAATTTTTGTTGTTGTGGACTGAAACTGGCCAAATTTCCCATCTGTTGTTGAAAAAAGGTTTATTAAAACTACGACGTGTCTAAAATTGTAGATTCCAGTTTTAAAAATTCGAAAATCATTCCATTTTTAGATCCGCAACATTTCGGTGCCAAAGGTGAACGAATGGCGGGGTGGTGGCGACGGGAAACAGCGATTGTTGAAATTGACATTGACCGATGGCCATCAAACGTGTCAGGCGTTGGAATTGGGACAACAGAATGTCGACAAATTAAGGTGGGAGCGGGGGAGGGATGCTTTTTGAACAGAAAAACAGATGACTTTCAAAAAAAAGAACAGTTATGTCATCGGATCTTTGCTTGCGTTTTCTTTACCTGATGATCTGATCACACCTAAACAGCTAAAGTTTTCACGGTTATTCGCTCTTTTTATATCTGCCATGATTGAAGCATCTTTGGAGCTAGTTCTTACCCGGCTCGTTAGTGTCCAGTGGTTTCACAGCGCTCCTAATCAGTGCGACGATTGTCGTGTTTCAGCATGCAAACGGCGCCCGGAACCAAGCTGCAGCTACATGGTGTGGTGCACATTGAACGAGGTATCTTGCTGGTGAATCACACAAACACACGTCTTTTGGGCGGACATGTGAAAGAATTGGTCGATAAATGGAAAGTCGACAAGGTTGGCTGTATTTTATGGCTGTGAGACAGAGGGAATCTAGCTGATGACTGGATATGCCGGGGGTTTCCGCCTGAAAGTGAAATTCTGATTCAGTGCCAAAACATGATGCTAATTTGTTCCCGTACACAAACTTTCGAAAAGGTTCAGATGAGCCATGCTATTCTCTCTTCGAACACTTCAGGGTTTGCCTCGTTTCATGCTGGACACCGGATTCCGCTCACGCCCAAAATGCCCCATGGATTCAATTTTTACCTAAATTTGTTTTCGGGTTTAAATCCAGGAGGGATCAGGGAAGGTGAAAAAAGCACACTGTCTGGAACAGAGCACGGCTGACTGGTGGCGAGTGTCACGTGGCCACGAACATGTTTTCGCGCACGGTATCAATATCTTACCAAGTGAGCGAACGCGCACAGGATTCGTACGCCAAGATGCAGTCGCGTCAACATCGCACGCAAGGCGCCGGTACCGGACCACCGCCGTGGGTGCCGTTTGGTAAACGATTGAAACACACACGCACTGATGGTGGGTTCCCGTAGTTGGGTTACTGTAGGTTACGGTAGATGGGTCTGTTGGTTATGGTACGAATACTTTTCGTGTGTTTTGAACAATATAGGGCATTGTCGAACAACGTGCGGCTGACTACCGTTCGGTTACGATGTTAGATGGGTTACTGTAGAGTTGTAGACTACGGTAGACGTCGCCATCCTTGTTATTGCAGCCAGTTTCCGCGCCATGTCGGCGGCGAATCCAGCCAAGTCACGTGACAGCGCTGAGAGTGAGTCGACGGCCGAATTCGACGCGACGCGACGCGAGACGTTGCAACAATTGGCCAGTGCGCACAACGACAAGTTTGCACTGGCAGCACCCGCCGCCGCACAGGCAAAGGATGCCGACAAGGTTAGCTGGCTCATGTTTCACGTGTCGAAAATAATCAGACTTTATACGGTTTCCGATGTCTGATATGTTTGCGAGTTTTTACCAACGTTGAAATTCACGCATAATCAGCGTATTTTAACAGATGTTTACTGTCAGTGGGTTTGAGTTAAATTCAGCCCTGAAAATCCGGGACCCAGCGATTCTCATGCTACGGGCAGTTTTCCGTTATCCGTACTGCAAAAAAACCTTGTTGTGGTGCATCCGCAATATTTCAGTCCCCACCACCTACATCTGATTTGGCAGCGAGCCAGCCAATGAGCAAGCCTGATGCCAAATGCCAACCGTCAACGACAGCCAGCACGATGACAAAAGCGAAACAAGAGAAAATGGAACAGAAACGCTACCAGAGTGGGTTGGGCTTGAGTTTATTCGTAAGATTGAACCTGAGTCATACCCAAATTTCAGGCTTGAAACTTTAATCAAAGCCTATACACAATGAATATAGGCCTGGCCCAACGCAACCTAACCTAACCAAGTGTCTGCCCACTAACCACACCTAACCACATGCCTGAATGTCAGATCTCGACAAGTACATGAACGAACAAGACAATCGTCGCGACGAAGTGAAGGCGGCTGGCGGACCAGCGACGCTGTTCGACTTTTTCGAGGGAAAACTGGCGTCCGACACAAAAACGAAAACGACGAAACATCAACCGCAAAATGTGTGTTTTGGTCTTTTGTCATCCAAAAATTAAAATTTGCTTATGTTATCCGATTCAGGAATCCCAATTTCCATCTCATCGCGGCGGACGGGCTGGCGCTGGGGCGCAACAGTATGACCGCGGTGGCTACAGTAACTCGTACCGCGGTGGCTACAGTAACCCGAACCGCGGTGCCCACAGTAGCTCGAACCGAGATGGCTTAAGTAATCCGAACCGCGGTGGCTACAGTAACTCGAACCGAGAGGGCTACAGTAACCCAAACCGCAGTGCCTACAATAATGCAGACCGCGGTGGCGGACGCCGTGGTCGCGGAGCACCTGAAAGTAAGGGCTATGGCATTTATTTGTTTTCAGATTATTCGTTTGAAATTTCATGCGTAGGGTGGAATTTTCGAAACGGTGTAAAGGTCAGTTGGGCGTAAAGGTCGGTGTAAAGTTCGGTCGAAAGCTCGGTCGGCGTAGCTCGGTGTAAACGTGAAACATTGCCTGTTATTAACGCGGAATGTTTCAAGTTTACACCGAGGTCTATCACACTGAGCTGTCGACCGAGCTTTCCACCGACCTTTACACCCAACTGACCTTTACACCGTTTCGAAAATATCACCCGTACACGTTATCATCTAGGTGAAACATTTCTTATCCGCACTGCCGTGCACTCAGCCTTATTTTGTCCCATATCACCTCCGAAATCGAGCTCGTGTTGGCGGTATGTTACTATACGTGAATCTAAGACGTTCACACTGATGATGCCCTGGCGCACCGTCCGTCTGCAAGCCGTGTCCGAAATGTCCGAAATCGTTTTGTTGTCAGTCGCTTTTTATTATGATAACTCTGTTTCAGGCCAGAGTCAGCAACAATCGCAGTACCACGGTGATTCATATCGATACTCAAATGAACAACAGCGGACGCCAAGATATGAAAAAGCCAGCCAGGCGCAAAATCAGGTTTGATTCGTGGCGGGTTTTTGTGAAGATGAATTTTTAGTTGATCAACTTTTTGCAATTTCAAATTATAAATACAGTGATCTGGTCGATGGTATAGAAATGAACTGACAGGTTTGCGTGTTGTAATGTGGCGGGCCCATATCACTGACATAATTTATAATCGACGCAAAGTTTTTGAACATTGTGAAAAGTGGGCTTTGATGCGCCGTGCATGCAACACACGTGGTGCGCTAAAGGGAACAGGCAACACTGCGGATAGATATTCTAACTTCACCATTTTAGCCTTTGTTTAGACGAATAATTGCAGATGAATAACCAGTTTTCGCGTCTCAACCTTCACACATCACAACAACAACATCAACAACACAATAACGGGCAGTATCATCGATCAACGCCCACCACCGTTCTTCCACCCAGCAGTGCATTCCCTCCACTCAGCCAGTCTAACGTTGTTGCTCAACCCGATTTCTCCCAGCCGCCACCTACCAGCAACTCAGGGCCATGGTTTGTCGGTCAGTACTGTGGCGCACCGTGGCATGACGGAAATGTGAGTGTAATTGGCTCTGGGATACAGTCTGGCGGCTTCATAGTCACGCTGTTTATGTTTTAGTTTATTATTGTTGTTTGTGGCACCTTGCCTGCCGTTTAGCCTGCCTCAACTTGAAGGAATACTCTTGATAATGCTGCTACGATAACACGCTGCACGTGTATGTTTGTCATGGTACCTGACATTCTGTTAGAAACGCATGCGTGATGTCAATATGCATAGGCTGGTAACTTGATGAACGGCAGACTGGGTACAGCAATAGCGGTCAAAACTACGCACAATAACTTTCCATATTCTAACATTGATGTGTTGCGTGACAGATCTACTGCGTGCAAATCCTGTCCATAAATGGCCCGCATCACTGCACGGTCGTGTACGTCGACTACGGTGAGAACGCAACGCTGCCAATGCAGAAATTGGTGAAAATGTGATGATCATTGTTCTTGCACTTGTTGTTGTTGCAAGATACAGCATATTGATGCCGTGCGTGTATAAACATATCATGCAGATCATTTTCACACACGTACTTGGAAATTCTATATCTACATGGCACAAGACTTTCGTGATGCGCAACACACGCGGACCATCAAAGGATGTAACGGAAAACAGCTGCGTGTGTTTAAAACCGAGTTGTATGTTTATACACGTGTGGCACAAAGAATTATGGTGAAATGTGCTTAAAAATTGAAAATAGCATTGTTGAGTAAAAACTGATGTGCCACGTGTCCAATTCTTGGAAAGGCCTCGGGTCACAACCGCAGGAAGGGTAGTGGGTATACTGGCAGGCGGAAAAAAACCGGTTTTTTTCGAAAAAAAAAACCGAAAAAAACGTTTTTTTTCCGAAACCCGAATACTTTTCCATTTATTTTTCCGTAGGTACCTTTTCGGTTTTTGATCGGAAAAATATCGGTACTTTATTCCAATTTGGCCAAAAAATTGTAATGCAAAACTGATGAGTTTTTCGATTTTAGTGAAAAATTGGCTCGAGCACGAAAGTTAACCGGCCGAAAATGGGTCAAAAAGCGTGTAAACCAAGTGTTTTCGACTGACTTCAACACTCCTCAAGAACACTCTCGTCACTTCGAACAAATTTTGCACTGAAATTGTTATATTGTTCGAAATTACGTTCTTAAAGGGCTCGGGACATAACCGAAGGAAGGGTAGCAGGACATAGTGTTACATACCGTTGGAAAGCATTCCGACAGCCTATGTCACGCACAAATTTTAAGCTCCTTGGAGATTCGCTATCTGTTGGTAGAGGGACTTTTCGTTCCAGAAAAAAACTGAATTTTTGCACAAATTGGAACGACCGGTGCAGAAACCCCAAATGAGTTGATGGTCAAGTAACACGTGGATAGGATTACAACAGCTTCGGAATAACTTACCATCACAACTTCAGTCGCTCAGACCATTGCTTCACACGGTGAGGGTGCGCAACGTTCCAAAAATCGGCCTTATTTTTCGATAACACAAGTTTGTTCCTAAATTTTGAAGTCACGCTTAGCGCTGCGGAAATAAGTATGCAATGGGGAAATAGAGCATCGTCGAAAGTACCAGAAAATAAGGTTTTTAAGTTTCTTAACTCATGGCTAGCTCCGTGACAGGCCTAAAAATCCATTAAATTGCCACTAAATTAGGTGGTTACATTAATTGCCAGAATTGTGACACATAAAGGCCACAGATTATATCGGATTCGAAACAAAAAATTGAGAGAAACGTCTGGTTTAATAACCTATCACGGTCCGAAGACCTCAAGGTCTACAGAGCTCTCGGGGCAACCATACTAACCTGAATATGATATTCAGCTATAAATGCTTACTGTTAGCAGCTATTCTAAATGTGACAGCACCAAACGATGTGTCTCGGGAGTAGCTTTCGAACAATATATGACAAGCCCCAATAAATTCTTACGCTTAAGGGCAGAGGCTAAAAAATTGCTTTTTTGACGATTCTGGAATGAACCGTCACGTCACCGTGTGCGATTTCGGAATTTTGACCGTTTCTTGTCCATAGTAAGAGATATTATGGGCATGTCATATATCGTTCGATAGCTACTTTATAGCTACATCGTTTGATGCTATCAAATGTGCATTAATCTTTAACAGTAACGACTTATAGCCAAATATCTTATTCAGGCTGGCATGGCTGCAGCAGCCGGACCATGGAGTTTGATGTCTTGAAACTCGTCTAGATTGTTGGACTGTGCGTTTATCTGACTTTCTCGTTTCCGATGCAATGCAATACGTGGCTTATTTACATCACATTTCCGTCAATGAATGCAACTATGTAGTTTAGGGGCAATTTTTAGGTCTTTTTCGGCCTGTCACGCCGCTATCTAAGTGTTTCCGAATTTAAAAACCTTATTTTCTGGTACTTTCGATAATGCTCTATTTTTCTATTGCTCTTTTATTTCAACAACACAAAGTGCGGCCTCAAAATTTAGAGACAAACTTGTGTATTCGAAAAATGTAGCCGATTTTTGGGACATTTCGCACCCTCACCGAATGAAGCAATGCTTTGAGCGACTGAAGTTCTCATGATAAGTTATCCAGAAGCTGTTGTAATCCTATCCATGTGTTACTTGACTTTCAACCCATTTGGGGTTTCTGCACCGGTCGTTTCAAGTTATAAAAAAATTCACTTTTTTCTGGAACGAAAAGTCACTCTACCAAGAGATAGCGAATATCTAAGGAGCTTAACATTTGTGCGTGACATATGCTGTCACAGTGCTTTCCAACGATGTATAACACTGCGCTCTGCTGCCCTTCCTTCGGTTGTGTCCCGAGCCCTTTAAGTACTGGAAATATATTTGGAAAAAAACGGTTTTTTTCGGAAAACACCGTTTTTTTCCACGAAAAATAAAAAACTGTTCTTTATGACAGTATAGTAGTTGGGCAAAGTGTTATGCACCATTGGAAAGCAGTCTGATAGTACCTGTCATGCACAAGTTTTAAGCTCGGAGAGTCGCTATCTCTTGGTGCAGCGATTATCCGTTCCCGAAATGAGGAAATTTTTTCCTAAAACTTGGGCGCAGAACCCCCGAATGAGCTGAAGCTTAAAGCGGCCCCGCCGCTATTGTTCTTTTGGTTTTCGACCTCGGTTTTTTCACTTATATCGTTTGTTGGCATCGAGATCAAGAACATTAGTTTTGACGAACTTCACCAAAATGGCGATTACCCACCGAAATCGATCCACCAACATGGCCGCACGGGAGCAAACTATCCCAATATTGACGCACTATGTGTGCATGGAAATCAGGATTTCCAAAGCAAAATTCAAATCACAGAGGTGTGGTATGGACGGCGCGTTACGGTAGGTTGACAAAATATTTGTTATTTACAAAAGAGCTAATGTTTTATCGGGCTACCGTAACCCGCCGCCTATACCACGCCCCAGTGATTTTGAATTTCTTGTCATTCCTGATCATCATGTGCAAATGTGCGTCAATATCGGACAGTTTTGTTCCCGATAGACCACCTTGGCGGATAGATTTCGGTGGGTAATCGCCATCTTGGTGAAGTTCGTCAAAACTAATGTTCTTGATCTCGAACCGAGGTCGAAAACCAAAAAACAATAGCGGCGGCGCCGCTTTAAGTATGGACAGGATCACAGCAGTTTCTGGCTAAGGGCGCGTGTAGTCATATCGGAAAATGGAAATGAAACAACGTTTTCTGTGTAAGGGCGGCCTTACGTAAAACTAGGAAATAGGAAATCTTTTGCGTGTTAAAACTATTTTTAGGAAACTTGATACGAAACTAGGAAATAGGAAATATTTCCTATTTCCTAGTTGTTTTTTCGAAACTATGACATAGGAAATGTTTGGCACAATCAGCAGAACCAAACGGCAACGCAGCTAAACAAAGTGTTTTGAGAGAGTTTGCCTGCATATGCATGGCTATGGTGGCATTAAAACATAAAACATGGCACGCGTGCTGCAAATCCTTTTTTTGAAAACTCAAATCTCCAAAGCACACCGTGCACCACGTGTACATAAGCATCAATCAAACAGCAAGGATTATTTACAGAAAGTCTTGGCATATCCCGGCATTGTTGAACAAGTTTTGCAACGTGTACTTACATACATACATACATATTGTACAGTTGAACATTGATGGTACTATGAATTTCGATTTTGACCGTCACCTTTCTACTGGCTCAAATGCCAATGTTTGGTTCCTGACGCCTTGATTGTTTCTTCGCACGCGTGTCCACGTGGAGGCCAGTGCATCACACACACGTTCGAGCTCTGAGAAAACTGGCTGATTGGATGTATACTCAAACAAACGAATCCAGTCAGAGACTGACTTCATAGAAAGTGGCCGATTGACATTTCTTCTCCGCCGAGCACAGGTTCACACAGTCCAACGAATGGGTTACGGTATGGTTCTGCCCCCATTGAGTGCGTAATGCCCCAGCCAGGTTGCGTTTGCCAACGTAGTCGCACACTGCAATCAGCCGTATCAAGTTCAGAAGCGGCTGCTATTTTTTTATCGTCAACGCAAATTGTCCACGTTCGTCCTCACCGCAGCATCCATGTATACGTGAGCGCAAGAAATTTATACTTGACATTTGTCTGCTTTGACACGATCTGCGTCGACCACATATAAATAAGCAGTACACGAGTTCTGCAGCTACGAGTTAGTAGGATTAAATTTTTTTCATTATCAAACTTTTTTGAGTTTAAATCTTTTTTTCAGATTTACTTACTTTCGTTCCGGACCACAAAAATTTCGCTTCGGATAACAGTATTTTTCTGAAACTGGGTAAAATTGTGCAAAAATTGCTGAAATAGAATATTTGTGCAATGGTAAGTACGCTGAGAATGTAGGAATAGTTTATGCCGATCTGTGTTTACAAACGGGCAGTATAGCGAAGTGATATTTTTGTGATGAGTCCGATAACGCTATAACTCGTGTGTGGAGATGGTCGGTCTACCGTGAAAAAGTAAAGGCGTGATGCACAAAGGTAAATGCCAGAGTTTCCACTTAAAGCACCGGTGGCTTTAGCCGGAATTTGGTGGAAAATGGGCTCCCCGACTAAAAAAACGACAAAATCCATTCAAAGCCCCGTGTGGCTTTTATGTGGAGACGTTTCCACTTACAGCCTTCGGGGCTCTAAGCGGAAAACTGGGTGTTTCAAAATTGTCAGTAGCATAGTTTTTTTAGACACTTTTTAGGTGCAATTTGCACCTAAAAAATCAGAATTGCACCTAAAAATTCAGGGTTATAGGTGCAAGGTTGCACCTAAAATTTTGGGCCCTTATTTGCTTAATTTAGCATTTATACAGCATCTTTTAAGGTTGGAAAGCTTAGAAACAAAAAAATGCGCTGCGCGGCTTTTCATTCCTTCCAATAAATTCCATCGAAGCATTTGGTCGACATCGACAAAAAATATTGATCTGATTGATTGATTTCGTACACAGTTAGTACCTGGTGTGCTGATGGTAAGATTCAAAACAAATACATGCTGTACTAGGATCAGTGTAGTTCCTGGTCCGGCGAGGCGGTTAGTGAACCTACCCACTTTGTCGGTGCGGCGGTTAGTGTACCTCCCTGTGGGGGGAAGGAGGGGGAAGACCAAAATTCAGGAAAAAGTCCTTTGAGGTGAAAAATTTGACCTATTTTTGCCCTTTTTTGGAAAAAATTCTCCATAAATAGGGTATTTTGGCGACTTTTGACAACATTGACCTGAAAATTACCCATTTTAGGCCTAAAATGCCCATCTTGGGCTAAAAATGCCTATTTTAGGCAAAAATTGCGGCGGTTAGTGTACCTGGTGCGGCGGTTAGTGTACTAGTGTACCTTGGTCGCGGCGGTTAGTGTACCTTAGGAGGGGACCCCTCCCCCCAGGAACTACACTGACTAGAACAGAGCAGAGCATGACAACAGTATTAGATACCCACACAGTAAATGAACAGCGAAAGTAATTGATTCGTACGTGACCCCGAAATGTGGATATGGTGACATGAAAATTTTACTGTTTCGTTTTCTTCTCAATCGGTTCTCAATAATGAAACTAGTACAAAATGTGCTACAAACTGTTGAACTTTCCCTGAAAAGTTTGCTTTTGCTAAAGGAAAAGGCATTCATTGCGTTACAACTTTATTGAACTTCTAAAAGCACGCAAATAGCATTAAACACACAACCTGGCAAAAAAGCCTAAAATGGGCGTTTTTGTCCAAAATAGGGGTTGCACCTACTTTGGCCAGCTGCACCTAAAAAATTGGCGGGTTGCACCTAAGTTGCACCTAGTGAATTTTGAAAAAAAAACCGTGGTCAGTAGGAACATTTTAGAACAGCATTTTGACACATTAGAGCGTGGCTATGACGATTTTCATCTGAACATGACAAAACAACTGAAAACAACGGAACATTTTGGCTCCCGTTTTGGGAAGTTTACAATCGGACGAAAAAATTGATAGAGCAGAAAAATAAATGCAATACCGGGGATCCTGTGATCTTTAGGCGCGGTACTTACGTGCATCAGATCCGTTGCAATGCGTGTGGCCGGCTTCCGGTGCGTTATTCTTCGCGACAGCGCACTCTGAAATGGAAACGTTTTGTGCGCCGAAGCAGACCACGGGTGTTCCTGTGCACGAAATAGTGCTACGGTACAAACGGGCTTGAACAAAACTGTGACGATGACGTTTCTCAATCTTTCTTAAAATTTTGATGGCCACAGAGACCGCCTGTAGCATGTGACGTCAACGGGTTCGGAATCATGTAGCCCGAGTGCACGACCGGGGCTCACAACAACCGGTGTGTGTTTGACCAGCAACAGTTGTCACAGGCTTAGGTTTAGACCAGGACCTGCGAAGTCCGATTAGCACCCACCCCGGGGAGTTATCAGTGGGTGTTTAATCGAATTTCTCAGGTGCACGTGACCCACCATCGTGTTCACATATGAACGGCGAGCCCCATCCATTGACGAAACAGTGATAGTCCTCCAGCAGTCCATCGTTCCCGTTGCCAACTTCCATTCGGATGCAGTTAGAGTGCGCCAAGATGCCGAGATTAAATGAAAAGTAGGTGATCGCGTCGTCGGGCTCGCCTGAAACATACATGCATGAAAAGTACAATACAAACTGCGTTGTTGTATTGTTCTTTCTAACGGGGTGTCTCACATGCAACACATGGGTGCGTTTGTTTGCACTGGATAATGTCCATCAATCACTAAGCCCGAATGGCGGATGACCCACGTGACCCTTGTGAAAAATGCACAATATTCCTCGCATCGGAAATATTTCCCTGATAGTTCTTAAAATGTGTTCCAGCCGGGGCCCAAACCTGGTTTCCACGGTTCGCTGCCGGTGAAATTGAAGGACTGGACAAGCACGTTGGCCGGATTGAAGGGTAGGTACCACTGCCAACCACCATTAGGTTCTACTGGCGCCGGGTCCTGATGTCCGTTAGTAGGGTTCATGGTCCAACCGTCCTGTTTGCCAGACACGTAGTACTTGCCGGCTCCGATGGTCTGCAAACGGCGAGTTGGTGGTTGAAAATGATGGGTGAGGCGCTTTGTACATTCCCTGCCGTGGCGCCTTTCGGGCGCAAACCAAAGAGTCAGACGGCGGGAGCCACAGTGATAACAACACGCATGCGTTAACAACCTTTGATCACGACTTACTTCGCACTGCCACAAGCAACGCATGCGCTTTGTATGTATATACGCTTGAGTTATGTATATACCTCAGTCAACTCAAGTGAGCGCCTAGTGAGATCATGGGAGCTGATTTTTTTCGAAGAAATACGTTTGTGGAACTCACCAGTCCGGCAATAATTGCCAGGTTATCCGCTAGTGACCCGGCGTACATGAGGTTACCGGGGCCCAAAGTGTTCGAGTTGTAAGTGGCGCAACGGGTCTCTGCGTTATTTCTGTGCTCCATGTCGGCGCTTGCCCTGTACAGCAATCATTGCAAAGTATCGTTCGTCACGCATTCTGCCTATCGCACACGCTGAGGTGTCACCAGAGGCTAATGCAGGGCTAAACGGAACACGTTTTCAACTTACGTGTAAGCGACATAGCATTTCTTGGTGACCGAATAATAGTATTTGCGTTGTCCTTGTGTGGCCGCCGCACAATCGGATGAATAGTCTGCAATATTGCGTTCGTGCGGGGACAGTGCCTACCCAAAACAATCCACAACAACTTATAGCAGTGGCCGGTCAAACTTTGGGCCGATAAGCTAAAGCAGAGCCCAGTGCTTGTCCTACATTTTCAATGGTCATTTTTTGTCCAATGGCACCTTCTGCGATCACAACAACAAGACTTCAAGGTGCAGATACGATCATCAGTGCCCGATCTTAGGAACGAGTAAAGAAACAGTCATTTTTTTGCGTCTTCTTCAGCCAAAATTGTGCCCCAGACTCAGTGACCAAAAGTGGTCCCGTATCACAAAAAATATATTTTTTGAATACAACACGATCACATGGAATAGACACGCTGTTCTGTTGCAAAAGCTTGCGCACCTGGTTTCGCTTCTCACCGACACAAAATAACATGAGCTGTTGTAACAAAACGCAAAGATTTGTATGATCCGTGGATCAACCTCACGTGTGCCTACAGTACCTGCATGGACCAGCACCCATTCGCAAAGTATCACACTCGCCGCTGGCAGGAGGCAATACGGCATCCTCATCATGGGTTGTTGGTGTCCGTATTTTCGGGAATGCTCATTCTTTAAAATTTGAATCGCAGAAGTTTTTTGGTTTTCACGCAGTTCACTGTTAAGTCGAAACAATAATGACCGCACAAACCCTTTTGGCGAAACTACGTTTTATGAACAACCATCCTGTACGAACACAGCGGCGAAAAAACAGCGGCCGCTGTTCCAAGCTTGCATCCTGGACATTACATATAGGCTTGGGCTTATGCTTGGACTTGGCATTACGCGTACGCTTAGTCCTAGGCGAGCCAACGCCAACGCCCCCCGCCCGCGCATTACACATTTCCTTGAATGGTCCAAGTTTTTCAAAAACCGCTGTTTGTCCACACCGTTTTTTTCACTGCACTTTGTCACACGTCTGTCCCAGGTACCGTACGCGGTTGGTTTCTATTTTGGTTTGTGCCAGGCATTGGTTGCCACTTTGTTTGTTATATCACCAGGTAACCTCTCCCAAAAACACCCGAAATTGCGCCTATATTTATTGATGTTGTCATTGTGAGTAGACACGCCGGGCCGGGTTAATGATAGCTCCAAAGCTTATCATAACGTTGTTCGCGGGCTTCGCCCTATGAATTTGCATGTTCGGAGAACCTGTCCCTGTCGGTACATATGTACGTTGTACCAAAAATAGCCCATTTGCTAATGCGTATTCCATCGCTGGTACCGTATACTGTACTTTTCATTTTAGTTTGTGCCATGCATCGGTTGCCACTTTGTTTGCAATGTCAACAACTTGTACCTAACCTGTTTAGAAAACAGGCCTCAGTTGCGCCTTCGCTACCATGTCACTGAAAAGCAGATAAGGCCGAGTTAATGATACGTTAATGAAGCCAAAAATGTATGTATAGGTTTGTGGCACGGTAGTTCTGCACGTTTGACAGTTAGGTTTTGGCCCCGCATAAGTTTTATACAACTTTCCATTCAGGATACATGCAAATGATGCATTAATTGCGCACAATGACTCAAAGTGCTGGTACGTGACCCGGCACGAAAAGGGCCTGTTAGATGTAGGTATAGCACATCCCCATTGCACAAACGCAGCGCTAAAATTTGAATGTGCTTGCTGAGTGCAGTTATATTGATCTGTTTCGCCCTGCGTTCGCAGTCCAACCGACGGACCGAAGTCAATAAGTTTACGGTAATACGAATTACCCCTTGTGGCTTGTAACTTCTACGCTCACCTGCTTACTATGTATACTTAAAATAAAATGACTGAACGAGCAAGGCTTATTATGCAGCACAGAAACCAGGCTAGTTCACAATCACATTTGCCTCGCTTGGGGTTGAATTTTCGAAACGGTGTAAACATGAACAGTGTGTAAAGGACAGTCTAATGGTTGAAAGCTCGGTGTAAACATATAACACTGTATATGTAGTCAACATGGAGTGTTTCTTGTCTACACCGAGCTCTTTCATATCGAGCTTTCGACGGAGCTGACGTCCACATGTATACCCTCACACCCAATTCTTGCTACACCTTTTCGAACAAATTGCAGCCTTGAGCCAAACGACGTTGAAACCACTAGTGATCTGCACTCGATTGTTCCTGTTCGTTTCGATTCACCCCATTGTAAACGCCACCGTCGACCCAAGAGGGATTTGTCAGGAATTGCGTGATCGAATTCTTCAGTCCGTGTTGGTGTCGCGAGGCGATGTGGCTGAAATAGGACAACGTGAGCGTGTGCGGCGTATTCTGATGCCTATGTACCACTGCGCGTGGGCGCTCTCACACAGACACAATATCGCCAACAAATCGAACATGCTACCGTACCACATCGAATCGGACATGTCTTGCCTTGCATCAAAAGAGTTTTACCGGAGCTCCCAAATATGTACGACCAGTTTCAAAATTGGTCATTTCAGGGCGGAAAGCGACCTTTACGTGGGTCGAAATTGGCGGCTTCTGTATATCTCTTCAATTCAAAAATAGTCATGTTACCCACTCAAGACCGGTCCGATCCGATCCGGTCACTAAGTAATTTAGCGATAATAGCAGTTGTATTTGCATGTCTCCATCGCAAGTACATAATGCCAAACGAATCTAGCCTAATAATACTTGTCAACCTCGTCGTTGTTCAGTCGTGCCACAAATAGCATTTCGATTCTGACGACATTCACAAATTCAATTAAAGATTCTCAACATGACATAAAGTTCCCGCCATAACAACCAGACTTTGTGGTATGATGCAGCCTAATACGTACTTATGTAAAAATTTTGTCATAAATGAAACAGCACTTATTAAATTTTACGAAAGACTGACAACCGACGACACAAACACTGTATAATGCACGTGTTGAAGCGATTAAGTATTTTTTCTGTTTCAAGGCCGGAGGAGTGTGATAGTTGGTTCATTTCATAGAGTATGTTGGCCTTGAGCCAAATGCGATCGTCGAACTTTTCTGCCGTACTTCGCGTGGCGTTTGGACCCACTTCGGACGTGTGGTTGACCCGATGCGCATGGAAATCAAATCTTAGCGTCACACCAAAATGCCTTTTCCCTGGCTCAATCGCCGAAAGTACAGCTATCGTGAGTGCCGGCGATCTTGTCTAACGATTTCAAATTCGTTCTTTTTGCTCGCGCAAAGAAGAACTGTACCCTATGCGAACATCGAAAGACTATCAAACAACACCGGTCTGTAAATACGACAGTAGATTGTAACTTGCAGATATTCCACTCAGCGAGAATTGGAATCGAGCCGTTCGACGCACGGCAGTTGTATTTGGCCGATCAATTAAGCCTGATTGCAAACGGCACAGTAGATACGACGTTGAGGGCGTTGACGCCAACACAGGAGCGCTTGAAGGTGTGTGTGTGTGTGTGTGTGTGTGTGTGTGTGTGTGTGTGTGTGTGTGTGTGTGTGTGTGTGTGTGTGTGTGTGTGTGTGTGTGTGTGTGTGTGTGTGTGTGTGTGTGTGTGTGTGTGTGTGTGTGTGTGTGTGTGTGTGTGTGTGTGTGTGTGTGTGTGTGTGTGTGTGTGTGTGTGTGTGTGTGTGTGTGTGTGTGTGTGTGTGTGTGTGTGTGTGTGTGTGTGTGTGTGTGTGTGTGTGTGTGTGTGTGTGTGTGTGTGTGTGTGTGTGTGTGTGTGTGTGTGTGTGTGTGTGTGTGTGTGTGTGTGTGTGTGTGTGTGTGTGTGTGTGTGTGTGTGTGTGTGTGTGTGTGTGTGTGTGTGTGTGTGTGTGTGTGTGTGTGTGTGTGTGTGTGTGTGTGTGTGTGTGTGTGTGTGTGTGTGTGTGTGTGTGTGTGTGTGTGTGTGTGTGTGTGTGTGTGTGTGTGTGTGTGTGTGTGTGTGTGTGTGTGTGTGTGTGTGTGTGTGTGTGTGTGTGTGTGTGTGTGTGTGTGTGTGTGTGTGTGTGTGTGTGCTGGGGCGCGGAATCGCATTACCATATTTGCAGTACTCCAAAGCGTCCGTGAGTATCCGCGCCTGGGACCAAACGATGTCTGCGCTGTCAGCAAATCGTCATTCGCCCGACCTGATGTACACCGCCTTTGAGTCGCTTCTCGTTTATGACATCTGGATTTGGCTGCTCTTCATCCTCGTGGCAATGATCACCAAGTGCTACACACTGGTCTATGAAAGGCTAATCGGGCCGGAAAACAAGAGGTGAACTTTTGGGAGCATCTCGCGCGCCAAGTCATCGTTGCTATTTAGACAATTTAAGTTGCAGTGTATGCAAGTATGTAGGTTATTCAATAAACGCGAGTTTTTTGCAGGCAGTCCAAGTCGTACGCTTTCCATGTTCTGCTCGTCAGCTATTTCGTGATGTTGTTCAGCGGTCTGTACGGAAACGGCATACTGGCCGGTCTACTGACACACAAACCATTGTATCAATTCAATAACTTTGACGAGCTGCTTGGTTTGTTGGAAACGGGCAAAGTGCGCATGGTCGGTTACAGTTCGAAACAGAGTCTCTGGTCACAGCAGTCGAACAACATGCGTCGTCTTACGGCCACGTTCGGCGACAATCCTCCCGTGTGGTTGGAGCGCAACTTTATCGACAAACGCACAGCGGCACAAATCGTGCGCGGCGACGCCGTTCTGGTGTCGGTAACCGAAATGGTGCACACGAATCAACGACTGATCTGTGGCACAAGGGTCGTACCGCTTCCCGAACTCGAACCGGTACGCAACGGGCTGTTGTTCAGCAGAAATGTGTCGAATGACGTAATTGAGCGCGTTAATGCGGCGATTTTCAACACAAATGACGGTCTGGTTCACATCAAACACAGATACGACCAAATGTCAAACGTGGTCAATCGACAATCTTGTGAGCGCTCGAGCTCCACCGCGGCGACAATTTCCGGCACTCATAATACGATCGGAGTTCTGAATGCGCTCGGCAGCTTTGCCTTTCTCGCCACCGGACTGACCACGTCATTCGTGTTTCTGGCATTGGAAAACTGTTGGCGATATAATAATTCAAAGATCATGAAGCGCTCCTGGGAGCTTATGAGACCGATAATCCTACGAACTGCCGACTGGGTGCGGTTTAACAACTTCTATCCGTCCTAAAGTTGTTTTATGTTATGGGCATCATTTAGAATGTTACTTCACAAACTTCTTGGTGTGCTCCGGTACCTTCGTTCGTCATGACTTGATTCAAATCCACTAGAAAGGCCATCATAAAAATAGCACCGAACGCTGTTCATGGGCGTGACATGTTTAAAAGGTTTGATGGAAAACAAAGCCACGATCACACAGGTAACGCCATATTTCTGAGCTTTCGCTCAGCGTCAATACTTTTACGGCAACTGCAAAAGGCTCAAACGTGGCAAAGGACACGCTCACCACGATCTTTCTACTAGTGCTGCGTCATAGGATGGAACATTCGCAGCTAATGGGACGCGAACGGCAACAATCACGATCGTGGCAGTAACCACCACGCGTCCTTCGTGAGCTGAGATCTTTATTCACATTGATGTAAAAACACACTACATATTTGCAAGCCATGTTCAATGGGCATTGTTAGTTTTTGTCGGTATACAACTACAACTGTACAGCTCATTTGACTGATATTCTTGACCAAAACATCAATCAATCGCTGTTGTTACGATTATCATGCGAAACAGGTCAGTGGCTCCAATGTAACTCATACCGGCTATCTGATCTGGGGACAATAGAGATATACAATACTAGGATACAGCAATTGTGCTTTCAAAGCTGGCAACACCGTGTTCTATGTTCCCCAACAGGAACCAAGTAACAAGTGCATTGGCGTCCCATTTTGTATTGACACTTGAGTTCATGGCTGATGGGCACCACACCAGCACCCATGAATACAGTAAAGTGCATGGCGGTGTACCTCGCTCTGAAAAATAGGACCTACGTACTGTACAGTATACCGTAAATAAACGATTAAAATCTTCATCTTCTTAAAAAAACGAAGTCTTCGTTCCCTTTTCGATAGCACATGGAATTGACAACAGAAGAGACACGCGAGCAGATGAAAACATAAAAATGTTAATGTCCTGACAGTAACAGCGGATACTGGACAGAAACACACTGTTTTGACCAAGGATTTTGTTTGACTTCCCATGTGCAGCAACAACATTCCACTGACTGTACCTGACCACCAGCCTGTGCGCCTCGCCTGCCCATGAACATAGACTGCTGTATGTTGTTTTAAGATCAACATCAATCATTCAGGTTCGCAAAAAGCCGAAAAGGGCATATAAATTGAGTCCAGCCGATGTTCGGGCAAAGCACTCATCGCCATATCGGCACAAGGGGGTTTGTTCGGCGTACGGTTCGGTACGGTTCACGTTCTGTTCAAATGTCCAATACAGGCACAGCAAATATACAGTGTATATCACAGTCCCAACGGTTCGCAACTTTTGGTAACTCAATTTCATCTTGTGTGATACTGAAACAGAAAACACGTGTGTATGGTCCAACGTGGCAACCAGTCCATTGTTCCGACTGCTCATGGTTACCGCAGTGCAAGTGTTTGCTGTTCATGCTACGCCTGGTACATTGACAAAAGTCTAAAGCTTTGTGGTTCTAAAACTGAATCGGCCGGTACAAAATCCATAAGCTGACTGTTTGCTGCTATCCGAGAATGGTCACGTCTACACTCGTTGCGATATGGGTGATCAAGCATTTGGTGTACCTGAGAGCTAACGCTGGTTGGTTGTATTGATGTAGTTGTGAACTATCGTAATCCCATACTTAACCTATTGCTATCGCGTCGGTTTTTTTGTATTACATCCACGTGATCGTGGAACACGTACTGGTTGATGTGACCCGCAGGCCGCAAAAATGACTGTGTCCAACCGCAACTTTAATGTATGGTCCAACCACTAGCTCATGAGACGCCTGTTCGTGCGGTACTACGTGTTTCGAAACTTTTCGAAAACACACGAAAGAGAAATTGACTATGCATGAGCACGCCCACGTTCTCTATTTTCATCTTCGAGACATTTCGAAACACACGGAACTGTAACATGTGTCTCATGAGCTCGTGGCAATACCATGTTTGTGTGCTCGAGATAACAAATTGGACTTGATACTTGAGTCCAGATTAGAAAGTCCCTTTTTTGACAACGCGGTTAAAATATGGCCGGTCACCCTGCGACAAAATGTTCTCCTGCAGCCAGCTATCATTTCCTTCTTATGCAGACATAGCGAGTGAGTGTGCTGCGTTGACGGATGCACACATGCTTGTGGACAATGTGTGTTATGCTCACTCATTCACGGCCTGGTATTCGACCAATGTGTTGGCCGCGCCGTGTCCCGATTACGGTGGCGCACTCGGCAAAGGACGTCCGATCGCGTCGGAAAATCTGACGTTGTTGAACCTGATTGCTTGCAACTTGGTCAGCTATCTTGCCATTCAAATTTCTTGAATTCTTTCGCTTGTATATTGCTCAGAGTTTGTACGCAGCCTACCGACCTTACACCGTATGGGGGCATACGGTATACGACCGCGTTGGGCGTAAAAAAAGTCGGCCCTGCAAAATATGGAGAGCGTTTGGCAAACTGGCACAGTGTCTGGCAGACACACTTGGTTCGTTATCATCCTGGCTGGCAAGAGCAGTACTTCCTCACGATTGGGTTGTAACAGACATCCAACAATAATTACTGCTGCGACACGGTTAAGCACTTTCTGAGATAGTAAGACGGGTACCGTGTGACACACTCCTTCAGTGTTCGAACGGGATTCATTTTTAATCCCGCGATCGGGATCGGGATTGGAATCAAGAAAGTGTCGGGATCGGGATCGGGATCCCGGTTTTGAAAACCCGGGATCCCGGGATCGGGATCGGGATTGACCAGATAGTCCAAAGGCAATAGTTTGTATCATTTTATGCATAAGATGCACGTTAATGTCGCAGACATCCATGAAACATGTTTATCACACATGGATAAGCATCCGGAATAGTGATTAGGGCGGACTTAGGTTGAACACGGAAACCGGAACACGGAAATATTTCCGTATTGTGTTCCGTGAAAAATTTTTTAAAATCACGGAACACGGAAATATTTCCGTGGCACGGAACACGGAAATAACGCAGGCATGCAAACGGTGCTTTTCGAGTGATGATGACAAAAGCCAGCGTTTGTGTGAATGAATGAATGAAGTCAAAAGTTTGTGTGTTGACGCGAACAGCAATAATGTCCAAGGAAATATTTTCGTGACACGGAAATGAGTGAAATAATTTTGTATGGGAATTATTTCCGTGTTCCGGTTTCCGTGTTTAACCTACGTCCGCCCTTAAAGCCGATTGAAAATCGAGAATAGCTGATGACGGATAAGTTCAAAGATCATAATTATGGTCGATCAATGGCAAAGCCTTTGACAAAAAGACAGGCATTTCACCATTTTCTGGTTTCAAGCAGTCTTGCCATCAAACAAATCAGCTGCACTGGAAAAGAGCTGTTCAGAAGGCACACTCGTAAGCGGAGCGCTTTTTAGATATTTGGAAGCTAGACGTGCTAGTCGCGGAAACTTTGTCTCATTTGTTGCCCACCATGACAACATTTCCTCGAAATTGAGTCCCTTCGTTCGATGCAACTTTGTGTAACCGTTCAGTTCTAGCTCGACTTGTTCGCGAGTGGTGGTGCTTGCGGTTTCATCACGCTTGGAATCAGCCGTCGAGCACCTCTTAGGGGCGCGGCCACGCAAACACGATTGTGGGCCGCGGGTCAGCAATAATTCTATGTCCAATGACCGCCCCGCGTTTGCATGGCCGCACTTGCGGGCTGCGGTTTGCGGGTCACTTGAAACATTTATGTAGCTATCACACACAAAAATTATCAATCAGCGCTGTGCTACGGCAGTCTGCGGCGTTGGCTGGACGCGGATTGGTTAATTTTTGTGTGTTGCAGCCAAACAAATGTTTCAAGCGACCCGCAAACCGCGACCCGCAAGTGCGGCATGCAAACGCGGGGCGGTCATTGGACATATAGAGTATTTTTCTGACCCGCGACCCGCGCCCGCGTTTGCATGGCCCTCGCCCTTACAACAGCTTGGCGAATTAAAATTGCATAATTTTTTACTTTTTGTTCTCAAAACTTAATCCCGATCCCGGTACTTTTTTGGGCGGGATCGGGATCGGGATTGTCTTTTTCAAAATGCCGGGATCGGGATCGGGATCAGAAAAAGGGCCCGGTGTCCCGGGATCGGGATCCCGTTCGAACACTGCACTCCTTGCTCATTCAATCGCGGCTTTGAAACAGCCATTATTGTTTTACCGTTGAATGTTGACAAAAACGATGGTTTTCCCAACACGCGTCTGCGCATTTCCTTTATGTAATAAAGGAAGATATCAGATAGTGCAGGTTGGAACCGGAGTACACGCTCTCATCAAACTAAAACAATGGAATTCCACTGATGCCAACCAAACCATATGGGACCCTGTTTATCTTTCGGATGACAACTACATTGGAGGTTGGTGTTTCTGCACCGTTTGGGTGCTGGAGCAGTCAGTTGCGGTCACTGGATTGCCAACCGGAGCACTTTGCTTCCTGCATGCTTTATTGGGACTCTGTAATTTTTTGTCAGCAAATTACAGTTTAAAATTCGACCAACGTTGTGCAGAAGTTGACCAACGTGGTCATTGTAGAGGCGGCAACCACAGTAATTAATTATCTCTTCAATTCCATCCCGCCATTGCCGGGACTGTGATAGCTTAACTGTGATGCTTTTGCTAAACATTTGATACGACCCAACGTGGTTTACAACAGTCCACATGATTGCGCATCTTTACAGGTGGTGTCAGCTGGAGAGACGAAATCGGGCCGCACACTACCGCACATTATACTTGCAATGAGACTGGAACCAGAACAGGGCCCAATTTCAATTGGGCACACGTTTGCGAATACAGTTTAGATTGGGGGGGGGGTTAGGAAAGCATGGTCATATTCAAAGTTTTACAGCAAGAATAACTTGCAACAGCACATTGGCAATCACCATACTTTTTTCAGAAACCAGTGAAGTTTCGCAAGATTTTGCATTTTTGTGACAATAGATAATCACAGGTCCTCGACAAAAAGCAGCTACGGTTATGTAGGTACGTTATTAGCAGCGAGTTTCGCCATGGACGGATAGTATCAGAAACCACTCATAAGTAGTCAGAAATATTGAGGCAGATTTCTCGATGAGCTGCAGCCGCGTTCGTGTCACGCGGGTATACGATTAATGTGCGTGCATGTTACGTAAGGCTGTGAGCAGATAAACGCGCGGAATGGCAGATTTCTGCATTCCACCTTCGCACTCCACCGTTTTCGTGAACACTAACCCATGTCCGAGATAAACATCACTAAGATCAACCAATGCAGATCCCCTTTAGGCCGCGATTAGATAAAAGCGGAATGGCAAATTTCTGCATTCCGCATTCCGCGTTTATCTGCTCACCTTTGCGGAATTTCGAATTTCTGCAAGTAAATTTATGCTTTTGGTCAAACATCTCAGTTGCTGTTTGCGTTAACACGCAACATTTGAGGTCAGCACGCTGGAAGTTGTCATCGTCACCCAAGCGCGCAATGTTCCGCAAAAGTGAGCAGATAAACGCGGAATGCGGAATGCAGAAATCTGCCATTCCGCGTTTATCTGCTCACCAATTTCCGCATTCCGCGTTTATCTGCTCACAGCCTAAGAAATATTTACTTTTTGCTTTGTGTACGTCACGCATCCGCACGCGTGTGACCTCGTGCGGCGCTCGGGCGTGGGCATGTCGTCATGCGCAATTGCAAGCGGGAACAGGCTGGGATGCACTCACTGCCTTGTACAACATAATACAGGAACTCATCCGTGCCATCCCGAACCATGTGCGAATGGACAGTTCTGTGTCCCCGACCCCAGCTTCGCCACTTATACGTGTGTAACGCCGACACCAGGTTGGGTTTGTATACGTCTTGCACACCGTAATTATATTTATTCGTATCATTTTGGTGAAACCAATGAAACAACAACAAGAACGCTGACAAATACACCAAAGTACATACATGGTACAGGCACGTTTCGTATAACATGCGTTACACGGAACAGAGCGCCTTTGAAACCTCATTGAAATTGATACCATAACAAGCAAAGATATGAAACAATTCGAAATGAGGTATCAAAAATGGTGCTCGGAGCAGATCAAATCGGACTTGCTTTTCTTAGTCTCATGCAATTTTTGCATTCAGCACCTTATCCTTCATAAAAAATCGAAACGAATTAGTGATGGTCAAAACTCTAACCGTCGTACCCTCTCTTCGCATCCTCGTGCTTCGCGCACAATAGCGATGTGGATGACTAGTCACGTACTCTATCGCTCTTGATCTGGCGCACATAGAGCCCAAAACAGTTTGAACGGGACGTTTTTGTTAAAATTTGCACAGATGTTCATCAACTTGGATATGTACTGAGATTCACAAAGATGATCTAGCTTTTCCTGTGGGATAATGTCGTGTTCATTGCTAAGGTGGTGATAAGTCATTTTCTGGTGTACTGTGCAGGGTTGGAAAAAAAATTTTTTTAAACAAGTTTTTTTTTAAAAAATTTTTTTTAAAAAGTCTGAGATTCGGGTAAATTTTACCAAATTTGCCTAAAAAACGCGCAAAATGGCGAAAAAATGCAACTTTAATTGGCAAGTCACTTTTGTGACTTGGTTTGCATCACTTATCAAGGGTGTTTACGTCATTTCGGTGCAATCCAACAGTCTGTGCTTGATATGGACCGCTGATTGCTGCTCTGTGGTATCGGACACAACAGTTTGTGGCCGAATAAGCAAGATTCACTCATAAACCACACAGAATTGAGAATATAAGCTGCAGAAATACTTGTCGGGTAGCTGAATCAGTAGTATATGACCGACCTGATGGGGTATGACATCGAAGTACCATGTAGGCACATGCATACTGTGTCCCATGTATTACGGGAAGGTATAATAACATCATTTGGGGTATCTTAGGTACCAAATACATGCTCCAAAGGTGATTTTGTGAAGAAAATTTTTCGACCCTTGAGAAAAAATGACAAAAAATAACCCCCAAAAAGGCCATTTTTGGACGTTAGAACATTTTGTTCCCGTGAAAATTTTAAAAAAAAATTTTTTCTTTTTTAAAATTTTTTTTGCCCAACCCTGGTACTGTGTGTACATTTTGAAGCTATACTACAGCTTATAAATTGGAGATGAAGTGTTCCTCTTGGCACGCGTTGCACAAGACAAGTCAACGCGCAATTCAAACGTGTTCTCTAGCACCCCCTTCGCGTGTTAGGCACGAAGAAAGCAAAAAAAATGTTCAGACGTTTCACACATTTCACACGTTACCGAAGCAGGTCCGATCAGATCCGACAGCAAAGTGTGTGAAAACATTGATTGAATTGCAGCGTGCACCGTTTTCCCCAGCACCCCGTGGCCGGCATCAGTTACCTGTTTGGATAGCTATGTGGATCCAATAACTGGAATTCAGACGATCGACTACAGTTGCAACAGCTACTACTACATGGTGTTCACTGGTCATCCCCAGTTAATACGGCATCGGATCACGTGCACCGCTACTGACACCTGGGAACCACTTGTTCCCTGTGAAAATGGTTTGTGGCAGTAGACCGGGTCACATTTTGGACATTTTGAGATTCGTTTCATGATACTATTTTGACCAGCGGAATAATGAATTTCGGACAGCTATATGTTTATTATTAGCACAATATTCCGCTTGTGGAGATTGTTGACGCCAGTGAAACAATCGAAGTTCTGCGAAACGTGACCTATCGGAAACAGGACCAGACCGGACTTGACCGATCAGAAAGCTTGAAGCCGGCGACCTTGCAGTTTGTCCTCGAGTGGACACCAACGGCGACGTCAGCTACTCGCTTGCGCCGATCGGAAACTTGTCGCTGCCCGGTCCCGCGCAGTATTTGATGTACCCGGTGGGAACCGTTGCGACGATTACGTGCCCGGCAAACACAATGACCGTCGAAGGACAGTCAGGCACAGCGCGCACCTGTTTGGCGGTCGCCGATTGGATATGGTCGGCATCGTGGGACAACATGACCTACTTTATGTGCGAACCAGGTGCGTATCGTGCGTGACAAGCGATACATTCGCGAAACCGCCCCCCGCCATGCATTTCGTACTCCACAACTTCGATCATTTTGTCTTTAAACTTGGTCGCAATCGGCGTGAAAAATTCATCATACGTACGCAGAACAAGTTGGACTGCTAACGACGAGTTTATTTTTGCGGCAGTTATAGTAAATTTCCAAATTCGCTGCAGCACAGTAAACTACGCCCCATAGTTAATGTCAAGTTATAAACCCGAACGCTAACCATGCGCGGTTCTGAAACATTGCGCGCAGCTGCCTGGTTGGCTGGCAAGCTGCGTGTGTGTTGGCTGTCCGAATGTTTCACAAGCTGATTTTCGGGTTTAGAACCTGACATTAACTATGGGGCGTACTTTACTGTGCGGCAGCGAATTTGGAAAAATACTATACCTCTACTAGCACGTATATTTTGCTACTTGCTGTATTGCGATCGGCTTGGTGGTTTCGCGAAGTTCACACGGTGCGAACATAATTCTACAACATCATGATTTTTTTTGTTTAATGGCTGGTTTATCTCTGCGGAGTATAGTCGTGCGAATGGATTTGGACGTTCTTGTACCTTTGTAACCCGTATAAAAATATATGCATCTCAAGTGTGCCACCGCAATGAACTGGTGCTGCCGGCCGGCGTCAACCAGAGCTCGATGGTTTTTGCATCGGAAGTGGCAGTCAACTGGACGATTGGTGGAGGCACGATGACACATGAATGTGACAGCGGGCATGCGACTGCCGATCGACTAACGCAACAGACAATCACCTGCAACGCGAGTCGTGTATGGACGGGAGGTGACCAGCCTTGTGAGAAAGGTGCGCGTGCCAAACCAACACAGCTCGGCAGACCACAATCCACTCCCGTAAACCACGTAGTTGCTAAGGCTTGGTCTCGAGCATCGATATTTTGCGTTTTGAATGTGTAAAGCGTTTTTGACGACAGTGATTGTTCGACACCGGCCTAAAATGAACAATCTCGGGATAACACTAATGCAAGCTTACGTGGCTAATACATGGGTACTGTATGTAGAAGTGAGTAAACATAAATCATCAGTACGTCTGGATAGTGTGTTTTGTATGAAATGTGCCCCATCGAGCCAACTTGGATGCACCACTCATAGTGTGATTTTATTTTAAGACGGCACCAACATCGGCAACGTTTGTCTGGACGATTAACTTCTCTTGCCGACAAAACGCAAAAGTCACATTGCTTCAAATTTCAGTGTGCGCGCCCATCAGTCCACCGGCCCCAATCGCTAGCGTCACCTACAGTAACCCATTGATATATGCTCCAACTGTCCCCTCCGTGCACGGCAAACTGATCGCAAACACTCAGGTTCATTTCAGTTCGGTTCAGTTTTATGTATGTACTTCGCATATATCGCAGGCACACACAAACACGAGACAAACGTGACAAAAATGACCATTGGAAAACAAAAACAAAACATAATCGAGCTGAAGATGAAGATAGCAAAATTAATAATGGATAAAAATTAAGAAGATTGGATGTTAAGAGACAAAGTTGGCACTATTTCAGCACCGCAAATTAAGTAAAAAAGTTCTTCTAAAAACTTTTGAATTCATGTACGATCTGTCATAATTTTAATTACAACTTTGTGGTTAAAGCAGAAAGGAGAAAATTCAGAAATTTTTATCTGGGTATGTACAATAAAGCCTTGAACAGATTCATGTTTTTTAAAAAGTTTGTTTTGTTTCAGGCGACTTTTGATTGCGCAGAGGGATACTTTCTGGAACCCACACAAGTGACCTGCAGTGGAACTAATGGTACCTGGTTGGGTGTACAATCGACAATATGTTACGCAGGTTTGTATTCAATTGCTGCTGCATCACAATCACTAAAAAGTGATGAAAACCAGCCATTTTCCATCTCATTTCTACCGTTTTGTTCGCATTTCCTTTCTTTATGGCATCATAAAAGCGCATCCTACTATGGGTAAAATTTTCGAAACGGTGTAAAGGTCAGTTGGGCGTAAAGGTCGGTGTAAAGTTCGGTCGAAAGCTCGGTCGGCGTAGCTCGGTGTAAACCTGAAACATTGCCTGTTATTAACGTGGAATGTTTCAACTTTACACCGATGTCTATCACATTGAGCTGTCGACCGAGCTTTCCACCGACCTTTACACCCAACTGACCTTTTACACCGTTTCGAAAATATCACCCTATGACGTTTTACAGCCCCACAAAGGCTCGAATTGGGAAACAAAGCTACATATTCTCAAAAGCGAATTTCCCACCTGCTTTCGAACCCAGTCACAGATACAGTAAACGGGGAACGGAAGCGGTTCGGTCGCTAAAGCAACACTAATTCATAACAGAAAACCCAAAACGATTCGACAGCAAGGCAGTCGACAAGAAAGGATCACCCGGCATTGTTTACGACGGGTCCACGAAAACACTTGTCCGAGACTGTGGTATGTGCTCCAGAATTTGTCTTATTGCCATGAAGCTCAATGGTCGATATCAAATTTGGGGATCGGCGGATCGGTCTACCTAGTCGCATAAGATTAATGTGACCGGATCTGACTACCTAGTCACATTGATGTGGTGTGACTTGGTAGTCGAATCACATTGCTATGATCTGATCTGACTGCCCACCAACAGTCATCTGGACTTGCGTTATATTGCTGCAGCGTAACATTGTTTTTATGACGCACGTCTGCTTGTAACAGCACCCAGCTGTCGGTCTATGTTTGTGCGCTGCGTTTTTTTGGCCATACACAGTGTGCAACAGTGCACGCACAACCTATACAACACACTGACACACAGGCACACATATGGCCAGCTCGGTGATGTTACAGAGATAGGCGTATTATATAAAAACAATATTTTGGCCCACGCGTTTGACAATATTGCTTATGGACAAGACATATCCGAACAGATCACACCATACGCCTTATGTGACCATACGCCTTAGTCCGATCACATTGATGGTATTATGTGACTACCTGGTCAGATCTGATCCGATCACCAAGTTTGACATCGACCAAGATGTTTTCAAGCATTTTACATGCTTTGGTGCTTGCTGTCAATTTCAGGCGAAAGCTGTGTCGGATGGTTGTGCAAAGGCTTCAGTTACCATCAGGGCACTGGACAATGTTTGCTGCACAACGCCACGTTCGATGACGGAAACAACTCGGTAACAGCAATTGGGTTTCATTTCTGGGAAAAAGTGTTCATTTTTGATCTTTCCAAAATCTTTCTGATTTGAAATGTGCTTAGTGTGACACAGTGAAAGACATCTTGTCAAGAATTTAACTTTTTCAGCAACTTGCTTACTGTTACATTATTGACGTAGCAAGTGTGTGATCGTGCAGCTGTATATGAACATGCAGTCCTGCTGTTATATATGTATTTTTGTTTATGGAACGGTGAATTCCGTTACGAATTGTTTGTTTTTAAACTAATTTAGTTTGTTTAAGGTACATTACGCGCCCTACGTTTAAGGGCTATGCATTATATTTATCTCATAGTCTGGATGTGGTCATTTGTCAGTAGTATTTATTTATTTGTAATTTTTCACCTCCAGTGCTATAAGGTCACTGCAAACACAGGCTACGGTGGCATATCCTGCTAAACAATATTAGATAAGAATCACAGTTTTTGATAAATGTTAGGATCATGTTAGGACTGTTAAATGAAACATGTCTTGTAAAACAAAGATGTCCACAAACAATTTTGACAGTGAAATATGACATTTCATGTTTGCATGGACATACGTATAGTCCAACCACGAGCTCATGAGACGACTCTTTTTATAGCTTGCTTGGCCAGATTCAAAAATGCCCCTGTTACATGGGTTTTCGCAAACAAAAGAAAGAGATTGGGCCGAGGGACATGATGACAAGCAGGGTTGAAAAAAAATTTTTTTTATTAACGAGCTTTTTTTTTAAAAAAATTTTTTTTTTGATTTTTTTTGACGAAAATTTTTTTTATTAGAAAAAGTGTTGCAAACGACGTTTCAGGATAAATGAAATCGATGCGACATATTTTTCAAAAATTGAAAAATTTTCGCCTGAGACCCAACTTGTGTGGTGACACCCGGTAGCATTGTGCAGATTCTATGGAATCCTACCAGTCTGAGGTTGATGTTCACTAACGATGTACTCTAATGTATGGTAGCATGCCGTACAATGTATTTTAATGCATCTAATGCCGTATATCTGATATACGAGCATCAAAATATCGATTACAGCCCAAATCTTGCGCGTCAGATCGACTTTGCGCGCCCGGTTTTGCACCAGACCTATGTATATACATGTGTAGTAGCATGCAGTGGTACATTATCGGTGCCACATCACTATAAAAGACCATCCCCGCGCATCCCTGTACGGATTTGGGGACAATACAGGGCGCCGCAGGCGCGATTTTGGAAAAATTGTCCCGTCCACAGAAAAAAAGTGCCAATTTTTTGCCTCGAAAAAGGCCATTTTTGGAGATTTCAGCCCATTTTGGGCAACTTTTTTTTATTAAAAAAAAAGCAAAATCTGAGTTTCAAAAAAAAAATTTTTTTTTTAAAAAAATTTTTTTTTAATTAACCACTTTTTTTTTTAAACAACCCTGATGACAAGTTCCAGCTGGCTGACCTCAATTGGTTGCGTGCTTACGCGAACAGCAACGCGGTTCAACACACAAATGTTTTGGAAGTCAAAAGGGAATTTACGCACCGAGGTGGAGAGCGTGTTTTTAAAAAATACATGCGTTTCTCTTTCCTTCATTTCCGAAATACGTGGAACCGGAACATTATTGGATCCGTACAAGTCAACTTCAAAAAAAATCGTCTGATGAGTTCGTGGCTGGACTATACCAGCAGTATGGTCCAGCCACGAACTCATGAGACGACTTATTTTGAAGTTGACTTGAACGGATCCAATAATGCCCCGGTTCTACGTATTTCGGAAATGAAAGAAAGAGAAATGCATGTATTTTTTAAAAACACGCTCTCCACCTCGGTGCGTAAATTCCCTTTTGACTCCCAAAACATTTGTGTGTTGAACGACGTTGTTGTTCGCGTAAGCACGCAACAAACTGAGATCAGCCAGCTGGAGCTTGTCATCAAGTCTCTCGGCCCAATCTCTTTCTTTTGTTTGCGAAAACCCGTGTAACCGGCGCATTTTTGAATCTGGCCAAGCAAGCCTTAAAAAGAGTCGTCTCATGAGCACGTGGCTGGCCTGTACGGCTGTGAGCAGATAAACGTGCAATGCGGAATGCGGAATTGGTTTAAAAACAGCAACTCCTTAGCTACACCTAAGGCACTGTGGCGCTTCAAGATAATGTTTCAAAGTCTGTTTGGAGCGTTAGGGCTATGACGACTACGCTGGTTTTTTGTTCCGCATTCCGCGTGTATCTGCTCACAGCCTACATGGTGCATCCACTGCTCAGCACAAAAGTTCGTTAGGCGGTTGATGGCTGGTTGTTGACGGATTGAAAATTTTTTTTGAAGTGTCAAATAAATGTGCATTTCAAGTTTGAATGACCACATGTAGATTTATCGGTTGTGTTTGAATGGTCAATTTCGTGAACGATGGTCAATGGTTCCTATGATTGTTTAATCAAACGTGAGTCTGAACTGTTTCAATTAAATTCAAAAAATCAATTATCAAGTTTGGTGAAGATGTACGAATTCAGAGCTTCCGTTATTTCGCAAATAGAACGCAGCCACAACTACACGCCCACAAACCTTGCAGGTTGGAATTTTAGACAGGAAACCACTGAATAACGTACGTAAACTTCAACTGTTTCGAAATTTCACGTGACAGCACATTATGGGGATCAATTACATAACTCAAAATCGTTGTTTTAAAACACACTCACGAAGGAAATATTGATATACAAGGAATATGAAAATGAAAACAACGAAAAGGAGAATTGCAAAAAAATCAAAGCGAACATTAAAAGTAATATATCTAAAAATGGACACAATGCGCATGAAAGTCAGCACAGAGGAAAATGAAAACAATTTACAACAAAATTAAGACAATTAATCCTCGAGAGAGACCAGATACGATAATATGCAAGTCCATCCCAAAACGTTCTATAACTTGTCAACTGTCACAACAACAGTTTGAAAGTACAAAATCATTGGAAAAAATAAACAGCAGATAGCCATAATAGGAGGCGCATAAATGGAACAAAAATTTCTTCCTGTTTGAGTCAGACACAAAAGACGGAGACCATTAAAGTTGTTGCAAAAACAACACGAATGCCCGTATCAAAAACTTGCAACTAATGACACAAGTCGCAGATATTGATTACCGACTGATTAGAAAGTACAACGAAAAATGATAGGGTAATCGGAGGCAGAACACATGACCAAAATATAGGACCAACAACCAATATAAACCAATATTGGCAATGTGAATATAAATTTTAATGTTATTGCTTTGCAACTTCACAATGTAGCTTAACCTTAGAAAAAAATTAGGTGCCAAGGAACTGACAAGCTCACAAGCAAGCCTCGGATGGTTTTCAAGGAGCTTTTAAAAGCTTTGGCTATGTCATTTCATGTCAAATCGCATAAAACAAATAAGTAAATTAATTGATGATAAAAGCATAGTTACAAAGACCGGGTGGGAAAATTACGGAAATAAAAAAACAGTTGTAACACTGGTTATAAGAAAACCACAGCAAACAGAAGCTACAAAAAGCGCCAAGGAGAGAGAAATATAACAGAAATCAGGACTGATCGCCCACAAGACAAGTTTTAACAGAAAACTGAAAATTATGCTGTACTCAATCCTCTGTTGATGCTGTCCTTGCAATATTGTGATTTTAAATATAACACGCAAATGTTTCAGATGATCATCTCCAAGTTGTACGGGCTTCTGCTGAGTTGTCTGCCAACGACTGCCGCCGCCGGCGGTGCGGAACAGAAATTGATGACAGTTTATGCACCATAATCAGTTTAGTGCAGGCGAAAATGTCACAAGACTGCAATGATCTTCCAAAACCTTTGTGTACATCGTTAAGCTGATATTATTGCAAGAAAGGCAACTACGTTTGCGCAACGACTCGTCAAAGTTGCACCTTCGTTCATAAAAATGCGGGTATTGTAAGGTGGCTTTGAACTTTTGATTCTTCCTTGTCATGCTGCCGTGGGGCCGGCCGCAAAAACCTGTGTGATCGGTTTGTTTCGCAATCTTTCATAGACACGCTTGAAACCATGCTGCACGTCCGTTGACATCGCTGTGACCACATAAGCAGTCGACGAAGCGTACAAAGTGCTCAACACGATTTGCCCAATGTAATTGACCGGATGATGGGTGAACCCGATGATCTGCAAATGACGGTGGAACTCAATTTTTGTGCGCACAACACGTCATAATTATACGTACAGTGCTGATCCAATAGATGGCCAATTGCAGAGTGGGCAGGCCCAATATGATGCCAATAACGACCAAACGTTTCGCAGCTTTTGTCGCGGTGTTGTTTCCAGACGCCTGTAATTAATAAGTGCGAGAGCTACATGCTTTATCCCACACTTTGATCGCTATTTCTCAGCTCAGTCTCATCTATGGTGAATATCTTTCGCTGTTAATGCTGAATGTCTTAAATATATAACTTTTTTGATGTCCGTCAACTGAATGAAAAGCAAGAATCAGGGTTACACTCTTGTCTTCAATCGGAATCGGACTACAGAACGCCCTTGCACATCACATCTCAACATGAAAAATGTTGCTGTGCTCTTCGTATTTTCATTATGTGTCGTTTTCATTATTTTTCATTCATACCTTTTGTCTCTGCATTGCGATATGTACTGAGTGCAGTAATGTTGGTCTGTTTCGCGCTGCTTTCGCAGACAGACCGAGGCGCCAGGGCTCGTCAGTGCGAACGCCTCTGGCAAATTTGCCTCCAAAAAGCCCCACCAGCAGATCGTATTGCTGGTCTGTAACATCACTGCGTGCAAACTCATAAACAGAGTTTCGTCACATCTGTGCATAGCGAGGGCAGAGAGCCACTACAAGCAGTGGATATGTACAAGATACTGTATGTCTACCGGATATCTTTCGTCTACGGGAAATAACAGTTCTGAGTTCTTTTCACCTATTTGCTTTCAAAGTGCTGTGTTTTTCCCGACGTAAGGTGCGGAAATGATTGTCTATGGCTATAAGATGTGCATATTTCCCAAAAAGTAATCGAGTTGTTGACCAGTACCTGACTTTGTTCTCGCAGTTTCTTGACCACTAATGTATATATCACAATGCAGGCGATCGCCACAGCTGTCGATAAACTCTGGTGGGAGCTAGCCTTACACTCATGACATTCAGACAAGTTAAGGTTTTGCTAGTATTTCAAGGTTGTCTCTGCTTGCCACTGGCATGGACTTGGCTTGGTGTGATCCTCCAAGTCCCGCCTCAATAAACATATGGACACGGCAGGGGTTGAACTTGCGTCTTCCGGCTGTTCTAACCAACTGAACTGAACTTGGTTTGAGCACCAAGCGCTGTCGCAAGGTATGCTCACGACCGCCAGGTATTGGTCGCACAAGACCATATAAGAATCACAAAACAACCGACCGCAGCCTCACTACGCGCTATTGGATTCTCGCAAACATTTCAGCTGAAAATAATCTAACAGATCAACCACGTTGCCGCAGGTCTGAAACATTCTCTTTACTACGTGTTTTGTGTGTGATCGCGCAACGCAACGTCATTGCCCCGTCACTAGCCTGCTTTGCGATTCAGGAAAAAAATTTGACCAATTCTTATGAAGTCATTGTGCGACCAATATGTACACACACAGCCACTCTCAGCGTAACACACACGGACTGCACGGGCTGTAGCACAGGTCTCCGGACGGACCACTATCACACTACTGTGAACTCTGAGCCGCCACACCAAACGTATGCTCCCGGAAGGACTCGAACCTCCGCCCTCCCAGCCACCAGGCCTGGACAGCCAGTTGCTTTACCAACTGAGCACGGGAACGCGGTCTGGCTGCGGCTCAAAGTTGCACTTATACCCATGCAACCGTGCAGACACACACTGCTTTGCACGCCACAGCGCTACACGTGGCAGATTTCCAGTCCACATTGGCCATGGACAAGTTTTGGTTGAGACAGAGTTGACGCGTTGGTTTTGAACAACGTAAAAGTTGTTCTCATGAACGAAATGAACTACTTTTACGCTGGTCTAAATTAATGCGCCTTCACTATCACAATGCAGCTCAACCAAAATTTTGCCCAAGCCAAGTCGATGCCAAGTCCATGCCAATGAACTTGCCTTCATGTAACCAACAGTCCCTCCGGTAGATTCAAACTTGAAAGCGTAGATAAGTCATTTTGTTTCTTGAAAGTCACGTCTTTGTGCTTGAATTTCGCGCTTTGTACACCAAATATCATTCAAAATGAGACAATGCGCGCGACCTGCGCGAAATTTTGGCACTTTTTACGCGCGCGAAAGCCAAATTCCACTGAAAATGGGTGTATCTGACGCGCGAAGCGCACGATTTTTGGACTTTTGAAGTATATCAGAATAAAATCCTGCGATTTAGGGGTCCTTTTGTTCTTCCTTCCGAAACGGTGGCCCCCTTCAGGGGATAAATGGACAAAAGGTAGGGGGCATGGCCCCTGTGGCCCCCCTGGATCCGTCCTTGATGGGTGCCTCCCCATTCTACGTATCTTTGCAAGGAACTAGTGTCAATTTGGGAAACATGTTTTTAATTTGCTATCGATTATTAAAGAATCGTTGAATATGTCGTCGTATTGTTAAATTTTTGACAGTCCGTGTCGGGCGGAACGTGGGCCCCTTCAGTGTAAGGCTAGGGAATATACGCTGCTGATAGCAAGATCGATACTGTGCCACGGCTGTTGGCGCATCCCTATCTGAAATCAGGATTAGGTAGTTGCAACACTCGATTATATTTTGGCTGACGTTGCCAAAAAGATACTTTTGGTATTTTGGCATAAAACAGGGTATACTTTTGGATCGAACACCACTATCAAGTCGAAATTCTTCAGGTAGTTTTGATTTTAGCGGTGCTGCTGAAATAACAGCCGGCGTTGATACAGGACCGGCAAGTTTGAGCCAGCTTCTACCGCTTACCGGACTTCCTGTTACATTGCCAAACCGTCCCGGCCATGCGTACTGCATCTCCTTAAAAAGCCACGGCCAACTAGCCAGTGGTCCAAGCACAGCACTTGCGTACAGAAGCTGCTTACATCGCTTGTTCCATATCTGAAAGCCGTGGTGTTCAAAACTACACATTCTGGATTTCCCTCGAACAGGCTTTTTGCTTATCAATAACAAGACGCAGCGGATGATACTTGGTTTGTTTGATCATGAACAAACACAGAAGCAAAAATAGTTCCTAGCTGGCATTTGTTATGCAGAATATGACTTCAATTGGTATTGGTCGCACAATGACTTTATAAGAATTGGTCAAATTTTTTTCCTGAATCGTGAAGCAGGAAAGTGACGGGCCAGAGACGTTGCATTGGCGCAACCTATACTACTAAAACAGGAAGACGTAGTATGTGTGTATGTGTGTGGCCCCCTCCCTCGGAAGGGCGGACGGGCCAATTTTCATGGGTAGCTTTGGGCATGCTAACGGGTCTTCGGGGGGAGGGGGGTGGGGCACGGCACGGGCGCTGCGCTGTAGCCGGGCCGTAGGCACGGGTCCCGACTAGTCACATACAAAGAATGCAGTCAGTAAAATGTTTCAGACCCGCAGCAACGTGGGTACTCTGCTAGATTGTTTCCAGATGAAAATGTTTTGTGGGAATCGCAAACAGCACAGTGGTTAAGAGTAAATGAACGTGAAAATCAGGATTGATTTGATGAATTCTTATATGTGATCATTGTGATCATTTATTCTCAATGATCATTGTGCGACCAATAGCAGTTCTGGCAGCAGAGTTGCGCAGAAAACAGTTTTTAAGATTTTTTTTGTTTTAGCTTTTTCGGGGGAACAAAATGCTCTAAGTGGTCCAAAAAGCGCCTATTTGGGGATTATTTTTGTCTTTTTTCTCAAGGGTCGAAACATTTTCTTCACAAATTCACCTTTGAGGCATGTATTTGGTACCATGGGTGCACCAAAATGATGTTATTATACCTTCCCGTGATGCACGAGACACAGTATGCATGTATACGTACATACGTGGTTCTTGGATGTCATACCTCATCGGGTCGGTCATATACGACTGAGTCAGCTACCCAGCTTGTATTCTCAATTCTGTATAGTTTATCAGTGAATCTTGCTTATTCGACCATTCGACTGTTGGTGCGCGCATCGAAATGACGTAAACACCCTTCATAAGTGACGCAAACCAAGTCACAAAAGTGACTTGTCAATTAAAGTTGCATTTTGTCGCGTTTTGCGCGCTTTTTAGGCAAACTTGATAAATAATTTCCCCGAATCTGAGACTTTTCCCAAAAAACTTGTCTGAAAGCAAAATTTTTTTCAACCCTGGTCACAGAATAGCTTGGCAGGTGCGGTCGATAACGAGCTTTTTGCGCTCGGAAGCCCATGCTCTTATAGTATTCTCGACTAGTATGGCCAAAGTACAACAGCTGTTATGCTTGTCAAAATTAGTGGAATAGCAATGACACCGCCATAATGCGGTGGAAGCAGTAGGTGTCAAACCTCAGCATGCGTGGTCGGTTTGAACACGGCTGTGTAACGATTCAGAGCGACGCCGAGCACAAGAATGTAGTTGGCCTTGACGAAACAGAACTGCACGAACCCAATTAGTCGACCCCAGTAGTAATCGTACGTGAAAACGAAATGCATCGATGGCTGAAAACGCGTATGGTGTATATGTCCACTTTATGGGGTTTTGGTAGAAACGTTTTGATGCTGTTGTTTGATCGTTTGTCCGATCGAGTAATGTTCGGCTTTGTTGAGTTCCATCGTAAGACATCTTCTATCATAATCAAATGTTGTGAGTTTCACATTGGTGAGCATGCAGCTACATTGATGTAGTCATGTCACAATAGCATACTGGCCGGCAGACGCCGATGTTTTAAGCTGCGAAAACACAGGAGCAGATTGAAACGTCAGGTCAGTTGCTTGTGCTAACTAAAAGGATTGTAATAAAAAAGAGGCTATGCCAACGCATCGTTCATTTTAGAGCAATAAGTATGAAGCTTACTGTCACTGTAAGTTTGGCCATCAGCACATATAGAATCGCAGCGTGAAACTGATTATAGACGTCGCAAACGCAAATGGCCAGTATGATGGTGTAATAGGAGGACGTAAGCGCATTGTATGTGTTTTGGTACTTGCTGCCAGTCTGTGGCTTGACGCGACGATTCCACACGAGTACGATACCGAACACGGTGTAAACGGGAATGGAAATTCTGCGAACGTAGCTTGACACCGTTAGGACATGCCGATAAATGGTCCACGCATCCATCGTCGGGGCAAGTAATGTCCCTAAAAAGATACACTTCCCTGATTCTAAGTAAAACTAAACCTGACTACTGCACAACTATAACATCGTTTCTTTGTTGGCGATCGCGAGTTTTATGACAGGCAAAAATACCCTATTCGATTCGACTTGTGCAACGTACCGAAGTGAGAATGCACAAAATCGCAAAACACATCTCTATAACTTCCAGGTCAAACAATCAAAGGATACTGTATCTCAAGAAAGGCAACAATAATGTATCAGTCGGGATGGTTGTTACTTGGGTTATTCATTCCCAGCGCATAAGTTTGCGCCCGTCCTTTCGGGCCAGGTAATAAGTTGGAAGTGTACATGACTCATACACAAAGCACTATGCAACAGGGAAAAAGCAAAAAATCGTTTTTTATTCTGGAAAATGGCAGATTTTCCTTGATTCTTAATTCAAATTAAATTGCCTTTGACTTTCAGGAAGACCACTTTTGTCAACATTTTTTTTCATGCGAGATTCATCCATATGAGAAGTTATATTTGCAATGTTGTCCATGCCCGCCCAGTTTGGTCCTTTGGTCCAGTGGTTAACAAAAAAAATTTATTACGAAGCCATTTAAAAAAAAGGCTATTTATAGTTAAAAAATTTTTTATTGCAGCCAAAAACCGCCTGAAACGGAGAAAAATGTGCGCTGAAGAAAAAATAGTGGAATTTTTCTGCCACGAAGTGCATATAAAGCACAGGTGATACGAAAACCATGCTATCCAATGGTCGATAAGTACCAGCCATAGTCAGGTATACACCTATACCCTTCCCCAGGGTTGGGCAAAAAACGTTTTTTTTTTCAAAAAATAGTTTTTTAAAAAAAAACGTTTTTTTAAAACGCCCAGATGACCAAAATATGGCACCAAAAAATGGGAAAACGCTCATGTTGGGAAGAAAACGTGGTTAAATGAAGTAATTCTATGTGTTCTGAGGCAAAATAAACGGGTTTCAACCCTTTTCTAGTGAGTTGCTAAGATCCCATATCAGACCCGCATCATGGGACCAACTTTGGTCGGGGTCATCACTGAAAGTCAAACTCCGTATATCGACGTATCTCGACAAAGTAAAAATTGGTCGAAAATTTTTTGAAAAAAATGGGACAAAAAAATTGATTTTCCTTGATAATCAGGATACATTCCCTGAAAAATCAGGGAAAATCAAGGAAATTCAGGATTTAAAAAAAACGAAAAACGACCCAGGCGCTTTTTAAAAAAAAAACGTCGTTTTTTTAAGAAAAAACGCCGTCGTTTTTTTTCCCCAACCCTGCCCTTCCCCAGGTTGTGCGGGTGTGGTGGTATGGCTTTCTGATATTCGGGATGGGAATTTTGGGTAAAATTATGACGTCTAGGTACACGACCAATGCAAATAAGCTGTATAAAGTGTGAAATTAGAGTGAATATCACATCGAATCACTCCTTTCGGGTCTGGGGCATTGATAAATAAATGCCCACCCAGTCACATGTACGTGTGTGGTCATATGAGAGTCCCTGTGAATGTGTGCACTGTGTCTCTGGATGCCACAAAACAACGATTATTGCACCCAATACGCCCATGGTAGGGTTAGGTGCTCTCTCGTCCCATTCGGAGTGATTCAAAACACTCCGCTGCGGAGTAACCCAGAAAAAAAACTACGTGGAGTTTTTTAAACACGCTGCGGAGTGATTAAGCTCCAACACTCTGATTTTGGAGTGATTGTGAAACACTCCGCTTTGGAAAGCACTCGATAAAGAGAAAAACAAATTTTTGCGCCATTTTGCAGCATTTTTGAGAAATTTTATTGTTATAATTATTTCTTTTGCGTGTTTATCAGCATTTTGCGTTGCAGCTATTTTATCTATGTTGCGCTACGCTTACTGTCGAAAGGACCGTTTCACCGCTGTGTCTGGTCAATCGAGAATCAATTTCACGACCTATAAAAAAGAATTCGGCAAACAAGGCATTATCACAAGTGTGGTCAGTTGAGCGCAAACGGCCGGCCAAGCAAACGTGAGTCCACATTAAAGCAGTGTTGTTCCTTGTCCGGAGGAGGAACAGACGATACCCTCTTTTAAAAGGAGTAATTAACAGTCGTACCCACCAGGGGGGAGACCGAAATTTGGAGAAAAGTCATTTTTCGAGGTCGAAAATTTGACCCATTTTTGCCCTCCTTGAAGAAACTCTCAATAAAAATGGTATTTTGGGGGTTTTGACAACATTGACCTAGAAATCAATCATTTCATGCCTAAAAATGCCTATTTTAGGCCTAAATTTGCGTATTTTAGGCAAAAATTTGCCTATTTTAGGCAAAAATTGGGGGAGCAGACGTACCCGGAGGGCGAACAGGGGAGGGGGCAGGCGTGCCATGGAAGGGGAACAGACGTACCCGAGGGCAGTGTAGGTCCTGGTCCGGCGGGGAAATTAGTGTACCTCCCTATTTCTTCGGAGGGGAAATTAGTGTACCTCCCTGGGGGGAAGGGGCGGGAAGACCCAAAATCAGGAAAAAGTCACTTTTTGAGGTTGAAAATTTCACCGATTTTTACCCCTTTTGGGATAAAATCCTTCATAAAAGGGGTATTTTGGAGACTTTTGAGAACATTGACCTGAAAATCACACATTTTAGGCCTAAAAATGCCCATTTTAGGGCTAAAAATGGCCATCTTAGGCAAAGATTGGGGAAATTAGTGTACCCGGAGGGGAATTTGTGTACCAGTGTACCTTGGTCGGGGAAATTAGTGTACCTTAGGGGGGTCCCCCTCCCCCCAGGAACTACACTGCCCGAGGGGGACCCCCTCCTCCCAAGGAACTACATTGCATTAAAGAACAGTCGGCGTCGACATTTGAGTTTGCATCTCAATTCTGCACCGCCGGGCCCGAAACACAACAATGATGATGACTCAACGGGCTCTGGGCGTGGACCCGAAAATGAAGAGCCAAATGAACAGTCTGAACCTTATACTTGCTTTTTGTTTTTAAGTAAAGAGTTTGCTTGCTTGTTCTAGCGCAGCACTACACATCGCTTTCTCTTTCGTCAAACTCTTGTGCTTAGGAATATGAATATCACAGGATTATAACATGGATTATTGGATGGTTGTTGTTATGTGGTTATCTCGAATAAAATTCTGCGTTGATTTTGCTGTTTGTTGTTGCTTTCTGACCTGAACCATTTTCGAGAACAGAACAAAAGAAAACACTCCGCAGAAGTGTTTTATCACCCGCTGTTGAAAGCACTCCGCGCCGGCCAAACCACTCCCGATTCGGAGTGGTTCTTAGCACTCCTTGGAGTGATCAAAACACTCCGGCGGGTATTGCTCGTTTTTAACACTCCGCGGAGTGCTGAAATCACTCCAATGGAACGAGAGAGTGATGTCAACAGTAGCAATTGTTATGCAAAAATAGCACTTTTAGAGCAAAAATAGAGAAATTTTCGAATATTTTGAAATAATAAATTTTTTTTTAACTTTTGGAACGAATTTTTTCAGAAGAAAAAATTTTTTTGAACAAAAAAATCCGCGCCCCCCCCCCCCCCCCCTCTTGCCCCCACCACTCTTCGGCCAACGGAAGCCACCCCCCCCTCATTGCCAAACCCCCGCCACGTCCACCAAAAGCCACGCCAACTAGCCAGTGTCCAAGCACAGCACTTGCGTACAGAAGCCTTACACCTTTCCATATCTGAAAGCCTGTGTTCAAAACTACACATTCTGATTTCCCTCGAACAGACTTTCTTATCAATAACAAGACGCAGCGATGATACTTGTTTGTTTGATCATGAACAAACACAGAAGCAAAAATAGTTCCTAGCTGCATTTGTTATGCAGAATATGACTTCAATTGTATTGTCCACAATGACTTTATAAGAATTGTCAAATTTTTTTCCTGAATCGTGAAGCAGGAAAGTGACGGGCCAGAGACGTTGCATTGGCGCAACCTATACTACTAAAACAGGAAGACGTAGTATGTGTGTATGTGTGTGGCCCCCTCCCTCGAAGGGCGGACGGGCCAATTTTCATGGGTAGCTTTGGCATGCTAACGGGTCTTCGGGGGAGGGGGGTGGGGCACGGCACGGGCGTTGCGCTGTAGCCGGGCCGTAGGCACGGGTCCCGCTAGTCACATACAAAGAATGCAGTCAGTAAAATGTTTCAGACCGAGCAACGTGGGTACTCTGCTAGATTGTTTCCAGATGAAAATGTTTTGTGGAATCGCAAACAGCACAGTGGTTAAGAGTAAATGAACGGAAAATCAGATGATTTGATGAATTCTTATATGTGATCATTGTGATCATTTATTCTCAATGATCATTGTGCGACCAATAGCAGTTCTGGCAGCAGAGTTGCGCAGAAAACAGTTTTTAAGATTTTTTTTTGTTTTAGCTTTTTCGGGGGAACAAAATGCTCTAAGTGGTCCAAAAGCGCCTATTTGGGGATTATTTTTGTCTTTTTTCTCAAGGGTCGAAACATTTTCTTCACAAATTCACCTTTGAGGCATGTATTTGGTACCATGGGTGCACCAAAATGATGTTATTATACCTTCCCGTGATGCACGAGACACAGTAGTATGCATGTATACGTACATACGTGGTTCTTGGATGTCATACCTCATCGGGTCGGTCATATACGACTGAGTCAGCTACCCAGCTTGTATTCTCAATTCTGTATAGTTTATCAGTGAATCTTGCTTATTCGACCATTCGACTGTTGGTGCGCGCATCGAAATGACGTAAACACCCTTCATAAGTGACGCAAACCAAGTCACAAAAGTGACTTGTCAATTAAAGTTGCATTTTGTCGCGTTTTGCGCGCTTTTTAGGCAAACTTGATAAATAATTTCCCCGAATCTGAGACTTTTCCCAAAAAACTTGTCTGAAAGCAAAATTTTTTTCAACCCTGGTCACAGAATAGCTTGGCAGGTGCGGTCGAGTCAGGTCAGTTGCTTGTGCTAACTAAAAGGATTGTAATAAAAAAGAGGCTATGCCAACGCATCGTTCATTTTAGAGCAATAAGTATGAAGCTTACTGTCACTGTAAGTTTGGCCATCAGCACATATAGAATCGCAGCGTGAAACTGATTATAGACGTCGCAAACGCAAATGGCCAGTATGATGGTGTAATAGGAGGACGTAAGCGCATTGTATGTGTTTTGGTACTTGCTGCCAGTCTGTGGCTTGACGCGACGATTCCACACGAGTACGATACCGAACACGGTGTAAACGGGAATGGAAATTCTGCGAACGTAGCTTGACACCGTTAGGACATGCCGATAAATGGTCCACGCATCCATCGTCGGGGCAAGTAATGTCCCTAAAAAGATACACTTCCCTGATTCTAAGTAAAATTGAACACATGAGACTACTGCACAACTATAACATCGTTTCTTTGTTGGCGATCGCGAGTTTTATGACAGGCAAAAATACCCTATATCGACTTTCAACGTACCAAGTGAGAAGCACAAAATCGCAAAACACATCTCTATAACTTCCAGGTCAAACAATCAAAGGATACTGTATCTCAAGAAAGGCAACAATAATGTATCAGTCGGGATGGTTGTTACTTGGGTTATTCATTCCCAGCGCATAAGTTTGCGCCCGTCCTTTCGGGCCAGGTAATAAGTTGGAAGTGTACATGACTCATACACAAAGCACTATGCAACAGGGAAAAAGCAAAAAATCGTTTTTTATTCTGGAAAATGGCAGATTTTCCTTGATTCTTAATTCAAATTAAATTGCCTTTGACTTTCAGGAAGACCACTTTTGTCAACATTTTTTTTCATGCGAGATTCATCCATATGAGAAGTTATATTTGCAATGTTGTCCATGCCCGCCCAGTTTGGTCCTTTGGTCCAGTGGTTAACAAAAAAATTTTATTACGAAGCCATTTAAAAAAAAGGCTATTTATAGTTAAAAAATTTTTTATTGCAGCCAAAAACCGCCTGAAACGGAGAAAAATGTGCGCTGAAGAAAAAATAGTGGAATTTTTCTGCCACGAAGTGCATATAAAGCACAGGTGATACGAAAACCATGCTATCCAATGGTCGATAAGTACCAGCCATAGTCAGGTATACACCTATACCCTTCCCCAGGGTTGGGCAAAAAACGTTTTTTTTTCAAAAAATAGTTTTTTTAAAAAAAAACGTTTTTTTAAAACGCCCAGATGACCAAAATATGGCACCAAAAAATGGGAAAACGCTCATGTTGGGAAGAAAACGTGGTTAAATGAAGTAATTCTATGTGTTCTGAGGCAAAATAAACGGGTTTCAACCCTTTTCTAGTGAGTTGCTAAGATCCCATATCAGACCCGCATCGTGGGACCAACTTTGGTCGGGGTCATCACTGAAAGTCAAACTCCGTATATCGACGTATCTCGACAAAGTAAAAATTGGTCGAAAATTTTTTGAAAAAAATGGGACAAAAAAATTGATTTTCCTTGATAATCAGGATACATTCCCTGAAAAATCAGGGAAAATCAAGGAAATTCAGGATTTAAAAAAAACGAAAAACGACCCAGGCGCTTTTTTAAAAAAAACGTCGTTTTTTAAAGAAAAAACGCCGTCGTTTTTTTTGCCCAACCCTGCCCTTCCCCAGGTTGTGCGGGTGTGGTGGTATGGCTTTCTGATATTCGGGATGGGAATTTTGGGTAAAATTATGACGTCTAGGTACACGACCAATGCAAATAAGCTGTATAAAGTGTGAAATTAGAGTGAATATCACATCGAATCACTCCTTTCGGGTCTGGGGCATTGATAAATAAATGCCCACCCAGTCACATGTACGTGTGTGGTCATATGAGAGTCCCTGTGAATGTGTGCACTGTGTCTCTGGATGCCACAAAACAACGATTATTGCACCCAATACGCCCATGGTAGGGTTAGGTGATGTCAACAGTAGCAATTGTTATGCAAAAATAGCACTTTTAGAGCAAAATAGAGAAATTTTCGAATTTTGAAATAATAAATTTTTTTTAACTTTTGGAACGAATTTTTTCAGAAGAAAAAATTTTTTTGAACAAAAAATTTTTTTTAATGTCACTGGCTCTTAGCTTGAACAGTTCTGGGGCGGATATAAGTGAACAGCAGCAGCAAGTCCCATGACCGAAACTTGACTTGTCGGGCCGAAAACGCTGAAACGACCTGGAAATGTCGTGCCTTGTCGTGTTGTAGCCTAATCAGTTGCACCTGAATCTTCCGGACCGAAAGATGGTTGTTGCTACAGGCATGAAACAAAGACCCTGCGTCGTCGTGTAGAACCACCTGCCGCTTGATTCACACGTGAACCAATATTTCTTTCGCAGGAGACTACAACATCAGGTTGCTCTCATCATACGACCGTGCCGCAGTGCCCGAGTTCATGCTTAGTGATTCTTTGTGGAACTTGAACTGTAAGGCATGTCAGATTTGCGCAGCTTGTGTGGATATTCGATTTGCGCTAATGGAAACGGCTTGGCAATCATGGGCTCAATACCTAAATATGCGCGCACTCTTTGATGCAGCGAAGTAGAATCTCTTTCTGACCCATCTATTGCAAGTTCATAATCCTAGCCAGGCAAATTAATATACTCAGTATGTTCAAGTCCCACAAAGAATCGCTGAACCCGCATGATTGTCAGCAGTTTCCATCAACGCAAGTCGAATGTTACGAGTGCGACCTTTCTTTTGTTGTTTTGGAACTGCTATTTGTGGCCCTCTATAACCCTGATAATTAATCTGGCTTCTTGTGGTTACAGCAGTTACGAGTAATCCTTCAGCTGGCAACAGACTTTCAACAATTGTTTGTCAGTAGCCAAACGAGGCTAGGACTCAGTCAAAAGGAGCCACAGTGCGCTGGTTCCCGACCCATGCCCACAAATTGATGACACGAAACAGTGACAGCCAACAGTGGGGGAGTTTTGTTATACTATATTGTGGGGAATGAAGAATATCACTGTGTGAAGGATTAAGTAACAACGAAAGGTATTACTTAGGTAACGTAACGACTGCTCAAAAATTGATTGTGGTCTACCAGTCGAAGTTTAAGCTTGGCTCCAGTTTTATTTTGACATACTGCAGGCACGCACAAACAATTACAATTATTGGAACAACGATGGTTTGCACGAGCACTTCTTTGGTTAGGGAAACTTCGAGTTCTCCAATGTCGTCCAACACCACATTTTCAAAAAAATTACACAATCGCTAAACTTTCACTGTCTTATTAAACGAACATCCGAAAACAGTAGAAAACAGTTTAAATGGAACGGTTCTAATTGAAAACAGGACGGTCCTACGGTGCATGGAATTATAAGATCATTGAAAGGGTGTATCAGAAAGGCGGTGTCTGCCCGTCCCTGTCCAAGAAGACATTGAATTCGCCCTCATAGTCGCACAGAATGTATTCGAATGTGCGGCACGCGTTCTTATTTGCGTCGCATTCCAATTCGAGAGGGTCGCCGGTGCCAAACACAATGTTTTCCTTGTTCAGATGCACCAGTTGCGTTCTACGAAAAGAAAGTTTTATTTTAGCGATTATCAGGAAAAGGAGTTTGACGACCAACACGAGAGCGAAATAAGAAAGCAGCACGCACTTGAACGCGACAACGTGGTCGAACATTTTCTCTTTGCAGAAGTAGTCAGCCACTGACTTACCGCACCAATCGAACGCTGGGTCACACGCGTGCAAATATCTGGCATACGGGTACGAAGAATTATTTTTAGAACTCGAAGCCCTGGAGCCTCAATTCCATTAGAGCAAATTTTACGACTCCATAAGAACCGTTAGTGCATGGAACTCAACCTGGAAGGGTCCATGGGCGCCACCACGTCCGTAAAGAATGCAGCGCCGCCGATTTTGATTGGGCGATCAGTTTCGACAGGCTCATCTGAAAATTTGAATTGCTGCCAAAATACTAAAGCGAGTATCTTGTTCTTTACGGTTGTTTTCGAGAACATTCTGAACAAAGGCTGGAAGCTTCGAAACGATGTAAACAAGAGTTGTGTGCAAAGCTCGGTCGAAAGCTAACACCGATCTTTACACGACCCAACTCTTGCTTACAGTGTTTCGAAAATTCCAGCCATAGACTTGCATAGGAGAGGGGCAGAGGAATTCACAATACTGGCTAACACCAGTAGGTGAGTTTGAATCCGGCAAAATGCGCCAGTTTCTCGTCGGTACAGAACTGGACGGTGGTGCCCGTTCCTACATCGGTCTTGGCTGCCACACCTGCTGGCACCTCGTCACCGCACAACACTACGTTGTCTGAAATAATGTGTTTGACTTTGTTTGTGAAAAATGCAAGACTGCAAGAAAATTGTGCATACGGTAGATATACATATGTATGTTACGAATAGATCCGGGATTAGGGCAGCGTTAGGTTAAATCCGGAAACCGGAATCCGGAAATATTTCCGAAAAACGCATTATTTTTGCATGTGAATTTTTGCTTTTCCGGAAATATTTCCGGAGTCCGGAAATGTTTTGTATTTTTGCATGCAAATTATTTCCGGGTTCTGGATTCCGGATTTAACCTAAGTTCGCTCTTAGAAACCTAACCACTAACTCCGAACTTTTCAAAGCTCGAGCACCATAAAACGCCTTGGATTTTTTAAGCTGGCCCATGAGCTCAAACATTAACTAACGTCTTTTTGTGGAGAATTGCTGTTTCTGGTTTAAGTTCGATGCCATTTCAAGTACAGAGGTTCGGGCCACTCTTTAATGCCTCCAGCGCACACATCAGACTCATTCGTTGATCTTTCTGACGTACGACACAGCGTTTAATAGCCCTGCGCCAACCTTGTCCAGGCGAGTTGCAAAGGATGGTGCTGGCAGGCAGGTTCTCTTTGCTCAAAGCCAACCAATCATATTGGCACTGATTATCAGGTTCGATCTCGAATGTTGCGTCGAATTCGATCACCACCTTTAAAGATCCGGTATTTTTTGAATTCGGTGTGTTCGGTCACAGGTAAAGGACGAAAGGTATGGCCACACAGTTTAGCAAAGCGCGAACTTGAGATCGATATCTTATTTCGAATAATAGGCACAGGCCTTGTTGTTTTCAGGTGTTCTACTCTTTTGGTTTCTGACTCTTGTGGTCTTACTTACTATACTGGAGTTTTTTTTTCCAAAAAAACTACCCATTCCACGGAATAGAGAGGTCTCCGGGGTTCTCTATGGTTGCTCTTACAGCAATCTCCTCTAACCAGATTTGTTTTTTCTGGACAAGTCGAAAACATCAGCTTTTCACCCAACAGTGTATATCAGCTACCAAACGTACAGTTGGGCAAACTACACGAACACGAGCTCCATTTCGGAGCTGGCAGAATAGTGAAACATTCGTACATGGCTGCTGGTTTGGGAAATGCTACACGTTGAAGAATACAAAACGGAGCATGATGATTTTCTCTTTCTATTCGTTTTGAATACACACCACCTTCGAAATCGAGCTCATGTTCGCGTACATAGTTTGCCTATACATTTCCATCCACCATGTCATAAGATCGCTATAATCACGTTCAAATATCCTCGCAGAATGCCTACGTAGCTGTTCTAAGATGTCCCCGCGAAAAACTCCGGTACAACAAGTCCACCAACAACATGGTTTTTCCTTGGCGGGATCACCCAACAGAGCTTCATATTGTCCACGTATTCGTTGTCACGAACGCTGACCACACCAGAATCGGCCGTCAGTTGGATGCAGTCATGGGGGATCACCTTTGTGCCTGCAACAGCAAGGTGGGTAGCAGTGCTGTTTAACTTGCGACATTATGGACGATGTGCTTTGCCATTATTCGGAACTTGATGAACAAGTACTCCCGACATTTATTGGAATGTCTGGGCATGCATATCTGTTAGGCTGTGGAGCAGATAAACGCGGAATGTGGGAAATTGGTGAGCAGATAAACGCGGAATGGTAAATTTCTGCATTCCGCATTCCGCGTTTATCTGCTCACCTTTGCGGAATGGTGCGCGCTTCGGTGACGATGACAACTTCCAGCATGCTGACCTCAAAATGTTGCGTGTTAACGCAAACAGCAACTGAGATGTTTGACCAAAAGCATAAATTTACTTGCAGAAATTCAAAATTCCCCAAAGGTGAGCAGATAAACGCGGAATGCGGAATGCAGAAATTTGCCATTCCACTTTTATCTAATCGCGGCCTAAAGGGGATCTGCATTGGTTGACCTTAGTGATGTTTATCTCGGACATGGGTTAGTGTTCACGAAAACGGTGGAGTGCGAAGGTTTGGGTGGGAAGTTTAGTTGAAACTTAGCTGAAAAGCGCGGGTTGAGTAGCTGAATTCGGTTCAACCGAGCTCAACCTTCAGGGGAAAGCTCAGCAGAAAATTTGAGTGCGAACAAGCGGCGGGTTGCTGTTCACGGTTCATCAAAATTTTTCCAACACAAGAGATCAAAGTGCATAGAAGTCATACGAAAATGACTGTTTCCTTGCTCGTTAAAGTTCTTACTGATGGTTCTTTCGCTAAAGTTCCAAAACGAACCAAACGCAGCAGATACATACAGTACATATGTTACCTTTGGGGGCAAGAAAATTAAACCAGCAGAGAGAAAATTTAAAAAATGAACTAAAAATTTGGTCTCCACCTGCTTGTTAACCCTGCATTACACGGCACTCTCCACTGCACCATTTCGTGAATACTACCAAAATTTATTCAAGATTATCCTAATCCGGTGAAGTTCTTACTTATGCGCGCATTAATTGATTCATAAAAGAGTCCAGAATCCAGATGGGACGTGGCGGGCGGTGCCAATCTACAAAAATGTATGTTGGACATTAGGATTATCGTCGCCTGAACCCAAAGCCAAGCCGAAGCGTGATCATTCCATTACACTATACCTGAAGTCAAATGAGGGCCACTCAATGCCACGACCAGCGGTATCACTAAGGATAAGAACAAATTCATTTTTGTTGACACTGTCCAGAAACGTGCGGTACTTAGGGCGGACTTACGTTGAGCACGGAATCCGGAATCCGGAAATATTTACATACAAAAACTTTGATCTATTTCCGGATGTGGAACAGCATCTGCATTTTCCGAAAATATTTCCGGTATCCGATTTCCGGATGAAAGATGAAAAAACGCTGAACTGGGAAATACATACATACATATGTTTTGCATTCCTTTGAAAACACAGTGAAGTGTAATCTGGTTGAAAGTTAATTCCGTGTTCCGCAAAATTCATCCTGGAAATCTGATTCCGGCAATATTTCCGGAGAACGCAAAAAATAAAAAAACTCGTCCGGAAGCCGGAATCCGGAAATACTTCCGGATTTCGGATTCCGTGCTCAACCTAAGTCCGCCCTTACAAGTACGGTATGTCAGAATGTTGGAATTTTCAGATTAGCGAAAAGTGAACCCTTGCTTTCAACCTGGTGAATGTTTTTATACAATACATAATGTGTGTCATTATGTGTGCTGCTCTCGTGTTACATAGGTTTCTTTTTTGTTAGAAAATTCGAATGACTTTTCATATCAATTGAATTCACAGTCTAGCCATATTGTGTACAGAAAAGATTTGTTGCTGGGAAAACTTCGACCTCCACTTGTGACACACACTTGCGCTTTTCAAGAACCCAGATTTCTTTATGTTTGTACACATACTTGTAACCTTGGCTCTCCAGGACCTTCAAGTTTATCCTTGGCCGTACTAGAAAATGAACCACATACACGTATCTCATTTCGAGCTCATCCAAATAAAGGTTGTATGTGGCGCAGCATTTTGACAAGTGCACGGGGCTCAGCTTTCCTCAATTAACGACAGTTTTTAGGCAAAATTTAGAAAAGGAGACAAATTGGATTGCCTGTAGAGTGTCATTTCGTATCAAGCTTGGTGGTATGATTTATTGCAGCGGTCTTAGATGTTGCACACACTGCACAAAATGTTAATCGGGAAATTAGGGCCGAACAAACCGAAACGACCACCAAATGTCTTAAGTCCCAGCTCTTATTTACGCAGCAACCAAATACATAATACGTTATTGACAATGGGTGCACCCTGACAAAGACCAGGGCTGAATATAACGCCGTGTCCACGTCACAAAATGTCCAGTAATTAATGGCAGGTAATTAAATCATGCATGAGCAATTTAACTGTGAATAATTTGGCTGTCTAACACTAACTCACCAACCCAGGGTTAGAAAAAAATATTTTAAATGAAAATTTTCTTTAAATAAAAATATTTTTTTTTAAATTTTCGAAGATGGCAAAAAAATGATTCAATTTTTTTGCAAAAATAAGAGATGAATGCAAAAAATGGCTAATAAAATACACGATGAACAATTATACTTGCTGAATGTCACTTATTGGCGAATTTTCCTGTGTTGTATTTGTGCCCTTCCAGTAACCGATGGGGGCTGAAGCCTACGTGGGCCACTGACAAATGTTCTGTCTCTTGGTGTTGCTGCATGTGTGCATCAGAGATGACCAAATGAGGTATATTTACGTGAAAACGTAGGTTGCCTATACAGAAACCAGATATTTTGCTGTTTGTCCTGAATATTGGTTGTCTAAACAACTTTGATTGCTCTGATGAAGCTCGTCATCCGTGAACTACTGGCGAAAGAAACACATGTACCTTGTGTTTTACATCAAGGCACATGGTAAACGCTTTCAGAGGCGCCAAGATGTGAAAAACAAGCGCCGCATGCACTTTTGTGGAGAAACCATCACGCACCCTGGGAAAAAAATTACCAATTTTAAGCTCGAAAAAGGCCATTTTTGAACGTATTAGACAATATTGTTCCCCGGCCAAATTTTAAAAAAAATTATTTTTTAAAACAGTGTTTTTTGCCCAACCCTGCACCAACCTTCTGAGTTGAATAAACCCCCGAAAGCAGGCACTGTATAAGTCACGCGACATTTGGGAAACACAGTCTCATTCACTATGATTGCCGAAGTCCAGACCCCTTTTGGGAAGAATACTTATTGTCAAAACATTGGCGTTCAGAAGATTTAAACGTCACAATTTCTTGGTTTTTTGTGCGTGCACTGACCAAAAATCGAAAACACTTTCAGAAACATGAGATTTCTCGAAGCAGTAGCGATCGTTGTGATATTTCTCGAGTTTTGCTGCGGCGAGTCCGACCTGCGAAGGGTAAGTAAGGTTCGCTGATGATGTTCAAGTCAAAAGTCGACATGAAAACAAAGCATTCTGACAAGAATTTAAAAATTTGGAATTCCGCACTTTTCTTCAGGCAGCGCAAGCAGCGGCGGATCAGGCAGACGAACAACTGAGACGTTATGGAGAAGATGAAAGAGCGTACAAGGTGATTGATGGACAAAGGGGCTCGTTGAACAAATTCAAAGCCAAGGCCAATTTGAATATGCAGGAGAGACAGGGGCAAACGAGCAGACAGCCGTCTTCACAATCAGGCTTAGGGCCATCTTTACACAAACAGTAGATTTACACTTGGTACTTGTGTTGAAAGTGACTGTGCTTTTCTTGTTTGTTACTCGCTTTTGGGCGTCCCAGTGCAGAGCAACGATATGATATTGTTTCCATTTTGGGGAAGTTTATTACGTGCGACACCGAAAGAAAAAAGCGGGCCTTCTACCATGGTCACAGTCAGGGTTGGGCAAAAAAGACGACGGCGTTTTTTCTTAAAAAAAACGACGTTTTTTTTTAAAAAAAACGCCTGGGTCGTTTTTCGTTCTTTTTTAAATCCTGAATTTCCTTGATTTTCCCTGATTTTTCAGGGAAGTACCCTGATTATCAAGGAAAATCAATTTTTTGTCCCATTTTTTTCAAAAAATTTTCGACCAAGTTTTACTTTGTCGAGATACGTCGATATACGGAGTTTGACTTTCAATGATGACCTCGGCCAAAGTTGGTCCCATGATGCCTGTCTGATATGGGATCTTAACAACTCGCTAGAAAAGGGTTGAATCCCGCTTATTTTGCCTCAGAACACATAGAATTACTTCATTTAACCACGTTTTCTTCCCAACATGAGCGTTTTCCAATTTTTTTGGTGGCATATTTTGGTCATCTGGGCGTTTTAAAAAAACGTTTTTTTAAAAAAAACGTTTTTTTTTAAAAAAAAACGATTTTTTTTGGAAAAAAACGTTTTTTGCCCAACCCTGGTCACAGTTCTAATTCCGGGACACTTCAGATTCTGAAATCTAGTTTACCTTCCCGATCTCCGATCTTTCAAGGTGAAAGAGGACGTGAAACATGTGGCTGAAGAGGGCGCGAATGTGATCCAAGGAGCGAAGGACAAGTACGCTAAAAAAGGTATGGCTGCGATGGATGCGGCCAAGCACGACCCGGTGGCAAAACGACTCAGGGTTAGTGGTAATCACCGTACTGATGTTTTGTTGTTGGTCGTCGGCTTCTCCGTGGCCGGATAGCACTTTTCAATGTTTTCCACCAAAGACATTCCGCGAATACCGCATTCCTGGTTCTTACGTGCCGGTTTTTCTCTTTTTATTGGGCTGATTTTCCACTAAATTTCCTCTTAGATCTTGCAGTGCGACTCCTCATCACAAATCTCATATAAATGTGATCAAGTCTTTTAGGTCTTTTCAGTACGTTTTTTCTAAAATTTACGACGAGATCATCATTGTAGGTGGTGTATATAAGTAAGCACACGCCAGGAATTGGATTTGCCAGAAAGTAAAGTTAAGCGCAAGAGAAACATATTGTGCCACAAAGATCGCAATATTGCCCATTTTGCAGCACGCATATGAGAACCCTCGCAACATTCAGTCCGGATTCGAGAAGACAAAGAAGGCGGCAGAAACGGAAGCGAAACGAGTCGCCGAACGTGAGAGGCGTCACAGAGAAGAAGACGAATCGTGGGAAAGCAAGGGACCGCTGAAGAGGGTCGGTTGAATTCAGTTGGTCGGTCGCTTGTTTCCATCATAAAATAGCCTATGGTGACGCTTGTAACTTATGCCTTGGAATTTGATGCCCTGCCCAAGCCATCCAAACTGCGTGGAAACAAAATCGTGCAAGTGCTGCGAATTTCATGTTCACCCACCACATTGCATCTGCGAGAAACTACTGAATAACGAACTCGACGTCTAAATCAGCAAAACACGGTTAAAGGGCTCGGGACATAACCGAAGGAAGGGTAGCAGGACATATTGTTACATACCGTTGGAAAGCATTCCGACAGCCTATGTCACGCACAAACTTTAAGCTCCTTGGAGATTCGCTATCTCTTGGTAGAGCGACTTTTCGTTCCAGACAAAAGTGAATTTTTTCACAAATTGGAACGACCAGTGCAGAAACCCCAAATGAGTTGAAGGTCAAGTAACCCGTGGATAGGATTACAACAGCTTCTGAATAGCTTACCATCACAACATCAGTCACTCAAAGCATTGCTTCACACGGTGAGGGTGCGAAACGTTCCAAAAATCGGCCGTATTTTTCGAGAACACAAGTTTGTCCCTAAATTTTGAGGCAACGTTTAGCGCTGCGGAAATAAGAATGCAATGGGGAAATAGAGCATCGTCGAAAGTACCAGAAAATAAGGTTTTTAAATTTTTTAACTCATGGCTAGCTCCGTGACAGGCCAAAAAATCCATTAAATTGCCGCTAAATTAGGTGGTTACATTCATCGCCAGAATTGTGACACATAAAGGCCACAGATTGTATCGGATTCGAAACAAAAACATGAGAGAAACGTCTGGTTTAACAACCTATCAAGGTCCGAAGACCCCAAGGTCGACAGATCTCTCGGGGCAGCCATACTAACCTGAATGCGATATTCAGCTACAAATGCTTATTGTTAACAGCTATTGTAAATGTGAGAGCACCAAACAATGTATCTCGGGGTCGGGAGTAGCTTTCGAATGATATATAACAAGCCCCAATAAATTCTTACGCTTTAGGGCAGAGGCTAAAAAATTGCTTTTTTGACGATTCTGGAATGAACCGTCACGTCACCATGGGCGATTTCGGAATTTTGACCGTTTCTTGTCCATAGTAAGAGATAGTGTGGGCATGTTATATATCGTTCGATAGCTACGTTAAAGCTACATCGTTTGGTGCAATCAAATGTGCAATAATCTTTAACAGTAACGACTTATAGCTAAATATCTTATTCAGGCTGGCATGGCCGCAGCAGCCGGACCATTTGCTTTGACGTCTTGAAACTCCTCTAGATTGTTGGAGTGTGCATTTATCTGACTTTCTCATTTCCAATGCAATGCAATACGTGGCTTATTTACAGCACATTTCCGTCAATGAATGCAACTATGCAGTTTAGTGGCAATTTTTAGGTGTTTTTCGGCCTATTACGCCGCTATCTAAGTGTTTCCAAACTTAAAAACCTTATTTTCTGGTACTTTTGAAAATGCTCTATTTTTCTATTGCATTTTCATTTCTGCAACGCAAAGCGCGGCCTCAAAATTTAGAGACAAACTTGTGTTTTCGAAAAATGTGGCGGATTTTTGGAACATTTCGCGCCCTCACCGAGTGAAGCAATGCTTTGAGCGACTGAAGTTCTCATGATAAGTTATCCAGAAGCTGTTGTGATCCTATGCACGTGTTACTTGACTTTCAACTCATTTGGGGTTTCTGCACCGGTCGTTTCAAGTTGTGAAAAAATTCACTTTTTTCTGGAACGAAAAGTCGCTCTACCAAGAGATAGCGAATCTCTAAGGAGCTTAACATTTGTGCGTGACATATGCTGTCACAGTGCTTTCCAGCGATGTATAACACTGCGCTCTGCTGCCCTTCCTTCGGTTGTGTCCCGAGCCCTTTAAAAGAGAAAAAGAAGAGAATTCTTTGATGCAGACTCAAGAGCGCCTGCACGAGATGTCAGAGGATGCAGAGCAGGCCACACGACCCCGTCATCGTGTGCCGCGCAGTCCGAAGAGAACAACCGACGATCATGACAGTGGCACGGGCACCGGAACGAGTGCCGGATCCAGTTCAGGTACCAACACAGCTTTTCATTTAATGAGTACATACCTTTGCCAGTATGCCCTAATTCTGATAAAAGATCAATTTCAGGGACCAGAAAATCGGACCACACAGGTGAAACGTCAGCTGGATCCAGTCACCACAGCTCCTCGGGTTCCGGATCAGAACATGGCAGTTCACGTTCCGGCCACAGTTCCAAGAGTTCCAGCTCTGCTTCTGGTTCCACGAGTTCCAGTTCCGGTTCCGGTTCTGGCAGCAAAAAGAAAACAACAACGACTATTGACTGGACTGGGGCTGGAACAGGAACAGGGGCCACTGATAAGAAGAAAAAGTCTAAGACGAGTTCAACTATTTACGACGATGAAAGTGCACCATCAGCGCCTAGGTGACGTGTCAAATTAAGATTGTCTTGCTGCTGCGTGGCAACTGTGTTGAGAATTTATTGTCGAATGCGATTTCAGAAAACAACCTCCGAAACGAGCACCTAAGAAAACAGACAACAGCAAGACCAAAACAAAAAAGGCGACAACAAAGTCGAAGAAGTCCAAGAACTATGACGACGCCACCTCTGGCACGGATTAGTGTTGCAGCAGCACTAATATTTCGGGGTGACAATCGCTTTACAGACATAATCATCCGATGGACAATTTGTGGTGCTGGGCCGTGGGTGCATTTGTGGCATTGCTAATTCAATTTTTTGTTCCATAATTTTTATCTCGTTTACTGTGCGAAAGGAAATCTACCTGATTTTGGCGTTTATATTGTATGTGAGATTCTGGATAGATCGTGATTCATTGAATTCGGGTGTGGGGCAATGCAATCATGATTATCGCTGTTTTTTTAACATTACGGGTCATAATCGTTGGTGACGGATGTATTACGTGATTATTTTTGTTGCGGAGCAAATAAATTGAATGCAATGCCAATGCTATGAGAAGGCGATTATCCCCAAAAACTGCAGGTGGATTGGGATGGTAACGCAACACAACACACGGAACACACACGATCCATTGGGCCCGGCTCGACAATTGGGGTCCGGATGTTAGGGGCCCTCGCCAGTTTGAGCCCGGGCCAACCGGGGCCCGATCAGTTGGGGCCCTTGCCAATTGCAGCCCGGTCAATTTGGGCCCGCTGAATTGGGACCCGGTCAAATGGTGCCCGGTGAATTGGAGCCCGGTGAATTGGGGCCCGGTCAAATGGGTCCCGGTCAAACCGGGACCCGGTCAATTATGGACCGGTAATTTGGGCCCCGTGTCAATATGAGCCCGGTCAAATGGGCCCGGGTCAATTGGAGCGCGGTCAAATGGGGCGAGGTCAATTGGGGACCGGATATTTGCGGCCCTCGCCAGTTTGAACCCGTGCCAACTGAGGTCCGATTAGTTGGGGCCCTTGTCATTTGGTGCCCGGTCAATTGGGGCCCGGTCAAATGGGGCCCGGTCAAACAGGGCCCGGTCGGGCGATAATAGGCTGGAACCAATTGGAGAAGGAAGTGGGCAAGAAATGTAAAGTGCACAACAGCTGATGTCAAATTATCAACTAATGCACTTATATTTTCATTGCACACTACAAATAAGCTCTGCATTAGCTCGACATTACCACCAGCAGCAGTTGCGGCTTGGGATAAGCACAAGCCTAACTGAACCCTGACTGAAGCAAAGGCTTAAGCCAAGATCGCATCCAACCAAAAGTGCCACTTTAGTCTCACTCAGGGTTGGGCAAAGGTTCTTGAACAACTTTTAAGAAACATTTTTTCAAATTTTTTTCGTGGGAATAAAGCGGTCAATGCGGTCAATAAGGCGGCAATTGAGCTCGGTCAAGGGGACCCAGTCAAATGAGGCCCGGCTAAATGTCAATTGGTCAATGTCAATTTTGTTTTTTTGTCAGTCATCCTGTTGCCCAGACGTTCACTCATAGATCGCTATATAGCACAGGGCAAAATAAAAATATGATACAAGCTAGTGCAAACTGGCCAATGATGATTTTTGCGACACAAGTGCCTCAAGTGGCGGACGTTTTCAGAATGGCAGTGCATGGTGGCAGCCCGGTTTGGTTCATGGTGCGGCTTAGCGCTGGACTGTTCTCGGGCCTGCAGCTCAGTTGATTAGAGCCCCACTTGGAAGTGTGAAATTTTTTAAGTTTGGCTTAGTTAGGCCAAGCCTCGAGCCAAGCCTTTTCAGCCTTTGACATCAGCTGTTGTGCACTGTATAGTGTTTCCTTTTTAGGGCGCCCTTAGTCATAGTGGAAAATGGAAATGGAAATGCAAAAAATAATCTATGTCCAAGTTTTCCATTTCCATTTCCAATATGACTAAGGGCATACTGGAAATGGAAAATGGAAATGAAACAAAACATTTACTGCAGCAGCCATGTTTTGACATGTGACAAAAACATTTTCTGTTCCACTCAATTCGCGGCCGCTGATTGGTCAAATTTCACACAGAAAATGTTTTGTTTCATTTCCATTATAGTGTTTCCTTTTTAGGGCGCCCTTAGTCATATTGGAAATGGAAATGGAAAACTTGGACATAAAATATTTTTTGCATTTCCATTTCCATTTTCCACTATGACTAAGGGCGCCCTTATGCTAGTCAAAGGAAACAAGCTACCCCACGTTGTAACTCAACTCCAGTTTGGGGTCGAGATTTCAGAAACCAATGAAAGAAATTAAGAATGTGTCCTTGTTAATCCAAGCACGACACTCAGCAGCAATGGTGAAATGTTTCATTGACATGCTGGCAGCGCACACGCACAAAGCTCACAGCGAGCATGTGAAACATTGTTGTCGTTAGATTCCACAGGCAAACTTTGATACGTTTTGCCAGCTGCGTGATTGAATCGAAATTGTAATCTCGACCTCAACCAGAAGTTCAGTTATAACACGGGCCCGCGTGTTTCCTTGGACCAAGAAAAACAGGAAACACTATAAAGGCAGTCTACGGGAGGTTGTCACTCAGCCCCCGAATACCGTAACCCATCGCAAGCGAGATCGTTGCGAGACCCACGCTGATCGCTGCTTATCGACACGTGTATTAGCGGCAGCAAGCTGGAAATTGTCATCATGCGCGTCGATCCCCAAAACTTCGAAATGTTGGTTGGTGTTGGCGCTAACACGCAAAACATAGATAAAAAACAAAATGGTCTCGACACGATCTTTGCAGATCAAAATTACGGTGGGTTACGGTATTCGGGGGCTGAGTGACAACCTCCTGTAGACTGCCTTTACATTTCTTGTCCACTTCCTTCTCCAATTGGTTCCAGCCTATTATCGCCCGACCGGGCCCTGTTTGACCGGGCCCCATTTGACCGGGCCCCAATTCACCGGGTCCCAAATGACGGGGCCACAATAGACCGTCCCCCAATTGACCGGGCCACACTTGACCGGGCCTCAATTGACCCGGCTCCATTTTACCGGGCCCCAATTCACCGGGCCCCAATTGACCGGCCTCCAATTGACAAGGGCCCCAACTGATCGGGCCCCGGTTGGCCCGGGCTCAAACTGGCGAGGGCCCCTAATATCCGGGCCCCAATTGTCGAGCCGGGCCAGGCCCAATGGATCGTGTGTATTCCGTGCAGAGGTGGGAATCGGGCCGACTTTTCGGAATGTCGGGCCGGGCCGGGCCGGGGTGGCCGGCCCGAAAAGGCCCGACATCATCCAATTTCACCAAAAAATCGTGATTTTTTAGGCTAAATTTGCCAAAATTTCTCGCGATTCTGCAAATTAGTACCGACTTCCATGATTATCAGGTATTTCTAAACCAAAAAACAGTAATTTTTGCACCAAAAAATTGCTTCAAAAGATCATCAGAAAAAGTCGGGCCGAAAAAATCGGGCCGGGCCGGGCCGGGCCGACTTTTTTCCAAGTCGGGCCGGGCCGGGCCGGACTTCCCGGCCCGGGCCGACCCCCGGACCTCGTCGGACCGGGCCGGGACGAGGTAACCCGGCCCGATTCCCACCTCTGGTTCCGTGTGTTGTGTTCCGTTCGAACTGTGCTGAAGGAAAACGGCTTTTTTACCGACGACGAATTTTGCCTTCTTGATCAAACTCAAATCCAAACTTTCATCACGTTCCTTTGAATCCCAACTACTAGCTACAGTAACCCCAACCGAACTCGTCTGCTGATCCTACCCAGAACATCACTAACCCACAATGATTCCACGACAACAAAAGAATAAATTTATTGCGAACAATTCGCGAATGGCAGTGGATGTTCGCCCTTTCTACAGCCGGACCAAAAGACTACAACAGCACCATGGCAAGATGTAAACAGTCCAGCTGAACACAGCCGTGTTGGCCTCTCGAGCAACCTTGGTCGCCCAGAACTTTGAAGCTTCGAGGCAACTTGGAGTGGAGTGACGGGAGCTCACAGATCGAACATAATAGATCGCCCAATGGACCAAGATCTACTGGGGTCGACTCGATCTGGCGCTTAGTGAAATTCAGTGATATTAATTTGCTTTCTTTTGCCTAGCCCAGATTTGTTAGTCGTTCGGTGATACTGTGATATTCTCAGTGATCCCGTTTGATGATTTATTCTAATTGAAACGCCCAGAATTAAAAAAAAACTGTGCTGAAGCATTTGTGACGGAATGAATCGACTCGTCACGAGGTTTCACGTGTTTTACCAAAAGTACGAAATCGGGATGGGATCTATCCAGACGAGGCGGTAAAGGCAGTCTACGGGAGGTTGTCACTCAGCCCCCGAATACCGTAACCCACCGCAAGCGAGATCGTTGCGAGACCCATGCTGATCGCTGCTTATCGACACGTGTATTAGCGGCAGCAAGCTGTTAATTGTCATCAGGGTTGGATTAAAAAATTTTTTTATTATCGAACTTTTTTTAACTTTTTTGAATTTTTAAAAATTTTTTTTTAAGATTTACTTTTTTTTGTTCCGGACCACAAAAATTTCGGTTCTCAATGTGAAAAATTGCCGAAATTTTTTGGAAGTATATTTGATTGTACTTGAGAATATAGGAATAGTTGACACCGACCAGTTGTGTTCACAAACGGGCAGTAGCGAGGTGAGATTTTTTACGATGAGCCAGATAACGTGACAATTTGCGCTGGGGATAGTCTGTCCACCATATGTACCTACATATGTAAGATTGCAGTATAAAAAGTGAAGGCGTGTCACGGGAAAGGTAAACGATTGGCGCATTTTTAAGCAAAGTTACATGAAAACAGCAGCATAACCCGCAGTTTTGGAACGATAATTTAAGACTTCAAGCAGGTTTGACTTGCTGGAAGAACTGAATGCGCACATAATGACGGCTGTTTAGGTATTGGTCGCACAATGACTTTATAAGAATTGGTCAAATTTTTTTCCTGAATCGTAAAGAGGGAAAGTGACGGGGCAATGACGTTGCGTTGCGTGATCGCACACAAAGCATGTGGTAAAGAGAATGTTTCAGACCCGCAGCAACGTGGGAGCACTGCTAGATTATTTTCAGCTGAAAATGTTTTGTGAGAATCACAAATAGCACAGTGGTTAAGAGTGACTGAACGTGAAAATCAGGATTGATTTGATGAATTCTTATATAGTCATTGTGCGACCAATAGTTTAGTAGAGCCACGGACTGTCTAACGTTGTAATGACATTGAACCGAAGCGAAATACAAGCGCCGCAGAGCAGGCGATTTTTTGAGAAACAACAAGCAAAAACATCCAAAAAAAGTGAACTTACTTTTCTAATTTTTAAAAACCGAAAAAGTGGCGAACTTTTTTTTTAAAAAAAAAATTTTTTTTTATAAAAAAATTTTTACTTTTTTTTTAACCCAACCCTGATTGTCATCGTGCGCGCCGATCACCAAAACTTCGAAATGTTGGTTGGTGTTGGCGCTAACACGCAAAACATAGGTAAAAAACAAAAGGGTCTCGACACGATCCTTGCAGATCAATATTACGGTGGGTTACGGTATTCGGGGGCTGAGTGACAACCTCCCGGGACGACGTTAACGACCGACGCCAGAATGCCTGACCGACGCAGGTTTTGCCTGTATTCTGAAGGGCGGTAATTTGAAAAAGAGATTCGAAAATTCCGAAGTGGAGGGAGTGGATCAAATTTGTGATTTTGTCTGAAAATCCGTTTCTAGAAAAAAATGTTAAGATTTATAGATAGTTAAATGTTTCAATGGTGTTAAAATATTAATTGCATGTGATTCTGGAATGATACGGCACCAAATGAAGAGTGTTTGACGAATTTCCTGCATTCGGTCGGTTCGCATGGATTATTTGCTTCTGAAGGTGCAGAATAAGCATCAATATTCTCTAAAATAAAAATCCTACAGAGAGGAAAGCAATTAGTACACATCTTGTGCGTATTTTGCAAGATTTTCCAGTTTTCCGGAGAGTTTTGTCTGCAAACGGAGTTTTACCCTTGTTTTCTTGCTTAAACAGCGAATTCTCGTGCACCCGATCATCTGCAACGAATGCACTGTAAAATTTTATCGATTCTGCATCGGTTCCAGTGCTTCATAATAAATATTGATCGAAATATTCAAGTAAATGTTCGTAATTTTTCATTTATGCGTAAATTGGGAAACGCCAGTCGGGTGAAGCGTCTTTCCCCTTGATCCCTGCACGACGCATGCTGGACGCAAGATGTGGAGGAAGACTTGCTGGACGCATTGAGTGGAGGAAGGAAAAAAGAGATGGTCCAGTTCAGGGTTGGGCAAAAAAATTTTTTGAAAAAATTTTTTTTTTAAAAAAGGTTTTTGAAAAATTTAAAAAAATTTTTTTTTAATTTTTCGGGGGAACAAAATGTTCTAAAACGTCCAAAAATGGCCTTTTGGGGGGTTATTTTTTCTCAAGGGTCGAAAAATTTTCTTCACAAAATCACTTTTGGGGCATGTATTTAGTATCTAAGATGCCCCAATTGATGTTATTATACCTTCCCGTGATACATGAGACACAGTATGCATATACTTACATGGTACTTTGATGTCATACCCCATCGGGTCGGTCATATACGACTGATTCAGCGACCCGACAAGTATTTCTGCAGTTTATATTCTCAATTCTATATGGTTTATGAGTGAATCTTGCTTATTCGACCACAAACTGTTGTGTCGGATACCACAGAGCAGCAATCATAGGCCCATAACAAGCACAGACTGTTGGATCGCATCGAAATGGCGTAAACACCTTTCATAAGTGACGCAAACCAAGTCACAAAAGTGACGTCAATTAAAGTTGCATTTTTTCGCGATTTTGCGCGTTTTTTAGGCAAATTTGGTAAAAATTTCCACGAATCTGAGACTTTAAAAAAATTTAAAAAAAAATTTTTTTTTTAAAACTTGTTTAAAAAAATTTTTTTTCCAACCCTGGTCCAGTTCCCAGTCTAAGCATGGTGAGTGAAACATTGTCGCAAAAGTTCTTCCGAGCTTCGCAATTTTCCCCACAGCCTCTTTCCAGCTACATTTCAAGCGAGAAACTATTTCTTGATCTTTTTCTTACAGAAGGGGAGGAAAACGTCAACAAGACAAGACTTCAGTGTTTTCGGTCGAACTGGGTGTCGATTGGATCGGGCAGGTTTTGGAGCGTCTGATGTTTCACACCAATGATCATCTTGTTGTTTGACGGATCTGTGATGTTTCATCAGACTCATGATGGAGTACAACCCTGGGCCTGAAATTATAAAGCAACCAAACTTTGGCACGTGAACGATTCGATAGCCAGCAAGCAGGAAGCGTCACAGAAAAGGGCAGCACGGCAAAACGAGCACGTGGGACGACAAAAAAGATCCTTGTGGACAACCTTTCAAGCAATTTTACGATCTTGTTTGTGAGCATCTTGCAAAAGAAACAAAATGAGACCAATTCACTAATACAGGGCAGTCAATTCGGAAGATTTATCGAAATCGAAGGTAACTGGATTGACGCATTCAATGCAGTAATAATTTAAACGCACACGTTTTACGGCAACAAAAGACAAAAATACAGGAGAAGTTCGATTAGGCCCCCTACGGGCTCACTTGGGAACGCGTCTGTTTTGTCATCTTGACACAAAAACTTTATCCCATGCTCTTCGTCCTCCTAGGCATAATAACCATTCTTATCAGTACAAAATTAAAAGCCATTCTTATCACTGTTACACGACTGTTTTACATCCATCGCTGCCGCGCATGTCCCATATGGTTGTCCGGAGTTAGTGCCGGCAGCAAAAATTTTCGCTGGCCAGTAATTCCACAACAAAGCACCGATGGTTTCAATATTTAAGCACAAGGTGCCCTGGGCCAGCCTACATCTGCATTCAAAATTTGACGTTGATCGGTACCGGCGTCGTGGAGTTACGGTACCCAACGCCTCTCAAAAAGCGCAAAACCGTTCCTCTTCTTCTTTCTTTCTTTCTATTAGGCGATTAGGAATGTGCAATTTCCCCTTTAAGGGACGCTTTTCGCACCGTTTCCAACAATTCGGCAACATTGGCCGTTTTGTTCAAACATCGTATGTACACGCCATGACCGCGCACGTCGCTGCGACACAGCCAGGTTGGCAGCACTTCGATAACTAGATCAATATGGGCCCGAATGTCGGCTCAAACAGTGAAGCGCGATTGCCGAATGTGCGTCAATGAAAAATAAAAAATGTTAAGAACAACATCGACATAAAACCAATCGGCGAAACCAACAGTTAGCAATAAGATTGGGATAGCTGCAGAGCAGTTTCTTGCTCACAAGCTCCAGAGGTAGCGAGTTCTTGTTTTCAGTGACGAACGTCCTGAAACATTGACGATAATTGATCGAAATTCTCATGTCCTGCTTGTACATGTGAAGTCCATAGAATGTATCATTACACCATCTATCATGTCCGTTGAATGTCGGAGAACACGTCATGTTTCTACTGGAGGCTCATTACATAAAATGTCGGCACATTTTTGGTTCATAAACATTAAGAAAAATATGTCCACTTCATTTTACACCTTTTTCATTTCCCATTTTGCTAAAAAGAACCCATGATTCTGCTTGTTTTTATCAAACAATTGCCTGCGGCGCATCAATTTCGGCGCCTTACAGTGTCGTCAATGATTTCGAAGTTGTATCTGGGATGCGTGCGATCAGAATGGCATCAAAAGCGTGCTAATCGGATAAAATAGGCCGAGATTATAGCGACTAGTCGTAAAGTAATTTACATTCTTGAGAAAACGGGTTTTTCCCGTAAAAAACGTTTCGTTTTTTCAAACAAATTTCCAGCACTGAAGGAATTCCGCAGAATTGCAAGAAGAATGTTTTAGGCAATTCGAAATTCAGTCAAATTCATGCAATAATTCCGTTATCCATTAGGTGCCGGTGCAAGTGTATGGGAGCACCAACATTCGAATGATTAACCGCATCGTCGTCCTGCAGCATCGACTGTTATTGTTTCAACGCTTGTTTGGCGCGGATCTGAAAAGGCGTCACACTTATATCTTTGTTTCTTGCCATGTGAATTTGTTTTTTTAGTTTTGTTTGTAAGATTTTTGAATCGGCCAAATTAGCCAAAAAAAAAACAGTTGCAATCAAAGTTTTGAGGTTTGTCTGTTGGAGACAGCTGTAAGATCCAAAGTTAAACGAAATTATTATCAACACCAAACCAACTAGCCTTTTCCACTTGCCAGCCAGAGACGCCCTTTAGTTCCGATTTAGCTGATCGAGGTTGTATGACTGGTGGAATGGAAATGGCTGTACCGGGCTCAGACGCCGTTAGTTTGTTGAGCGCTTGATCAAGCTGCAAAGCTATGTAAATGTACGTAGAGGGACCTTAGTTAGTTAGTTTATTGCGTCGGCACCAACTCAATAATACATAGGTAATAACGTTAAGTGGAAGAAGCATAATTACAAGACCGGTGTGGAGTTTACGGATATGAAAATACTGTAAATACAAAACAAATAAGAGGGACCTTGATCTTGGTTTATTATGTAGCCTGCTTGACGGCATTTTGTCAATGGTCGACTGAGCATGGTGAACGGAGATACTAGAACGGAGATCCTACTGGTGGGCGAGAATGGTTAACTGGGCATGGTGAACGGAGATGCTACAGCATGGTGAATTGAGATCCTACTGGTGAAGTTTTCTCAATGGTCGACTGAGCATGGTGAACGGAGATGTTAGAACGGAGATGCTACTGGTGGACGAGAATGGTCAACTGGGCGGTCGACATCTAGGCCAACTGTCCAGAACAACTTTTCACCAAAACAAGTTTTGTCAATGAGGTCTGTAATGCACGTTCCTGCAATCCATGCAGCATCAGAGCTATGGTTGTGTGACAGCTGTAATACTTGTCCGTTTCGTGTTGTTTTGAACTCTTAACTCTCCCAAAGCCGTCCAACATTGTGTCAAAAAGGACAGCCGTGAACTGAGCATAGTCACCCGAGATACATTCACAGCAACCTGCAACATAGATGCTGCAGGGGATTTGAGTCACGCGAGACCCTAATAATGCTATGTATATCATGCATGGCGGTCCAAATGTAGGCCAAGTTCTGTCAACCGTGGACTGAGCGTAGTCACCCGAGGTACATTCACAGCAACGTGCAACATTGTGTCAAAAACGACAACCGTGAACTGAGCATAGTCACCCGAGGTACATTCACAGCAACCTGCAACATAGATGCTGCAGGGGATTTGAGTCACGCGAGATGCTAATAATGCTATGTATATCATGCATGGCCGTCCACCTGTAGGATAACTGTCCACCACAACTTTTCACCAAAACAAGTTTTGTCAACCGTGGAGCCATAGTCTGCCCAGGAAAATTCTCAGCAACCTGCAACATAGATGCTGCAGGCGATTTGAGTCATGCGATACGCTAATAACGCTCCCAAAGAGAAGGAAAAAAATAAATAGGAAAAAATGCATCAATAGGAAAAAACGTTAAGATTTTAGGAAAAAAACGAAGAATCGAAAGGAAAAAACGTCTGTCCAGCAAAAAAATGAAATTTCTTCTGAGACGCCCGAAAATGACGATTGAGAGTTGAGTAGTTCGTTTTCCATTCAATTTCATTTGTCATCAGTGTCTTTTTCTTGCGTGTGAACTTTTTTTTCTTTTCTGCGTTGGGGCGATATCTTGCTGCAAGTGCATTAAAAACGTATAAAATTTTATGTTTGGGGCTCTAGTCTGAGAACATGAATATGGTGAATTGACGAGGTCATGTCATTGTCCTCGGAAACAGTCCCAAACCGGATCCCCCCAGATTCCAGTAACACTACCCCCTACCCGCCCCGGATTTTTCCACCAATGTACCCCACCCGCCCCGCCAAGTGAGCCACAGCACTGGCTGTGGGGAAGGGTAGGTACCTTGCAACAGTGTCGTAGTTGGCCAGGGTGTTTAGACTCTGAAAATGGTTGACGATAGATAGATGGTGGCAGTGTTGGAGGTGGGGGTTTGGGGAAGGATAGCCCCCAGTACAGTAGGTATCCCCCTCGCCCGGTACAGTAGGTATCCCCCCGATGTTTGGCATGGGACAGCAGGTATATCCCCCTGATTTTCACCACGGTACAGTAGCAATCTTGATTTTGCCCGAAAAGTGCCAATTTTTGACCAAAATGGCCAAAATTAGTGCAAAATTAAGATGTGTTTTGCCTCAAATTACCCAAAAATCGCGCGCTACGCGCGTAAATACTGCGTTTATACAAAATTAGACACATAATAAAGACATCGTTTTTACGGAGGGGGAGATAGTGTACCCCCGAGCGGAAGGGAAGACCCAAATTCAGGAAAAAAATCACTTTTTGAGGTTGAAAATTTGACCTATTTTTGCCACTTTTTTGAAAAAATTTCTACACAAAAAAGATATTTTGGCGACTTTCGAGAACATTGACGCAAAAATCACACATTTTAGGCCTAAAAATGCCTATTTTTGAGGCAAAAAATTGGGGAGATAGTGTACCCGCAGGGGGAGATAGGGGGATAGTGTACCACCACCTGAGGGGACAAAACGTACCCGAGGGGCCCCTCACCCCCCCCCCAGGAACTACACTGCCTTGCAACCACCAATTTATGGTTTTCATAGGCAA
>JASAMV010008183.1:0-14052 GCA_030248065.1 Rhynchonema sp. JSB1_4 | reverse complement strand
CCCAATGGGCGCATGCGAACGAAAATTACACTTCATTTTTCAATGAACAATGAATGCACCAGTGTTGCAACATCTCCATGTTTTTTCCGAATTTACTGCTGATCCCGCCTGTTCTGCTTGACCGTGTGTGTGGGGATTGCAACTTTAGGAAGGCGCGTGAAACATCACTGGAATTGACATAAGGTGTCGTCACACACACAACTGCATTTGACCAATTTCCATCACATGAGCTGCAGGGCGTTGAGTTAATTTTCAGACTCTATTTTCAATTGATTTCTTCCCCACGTTATACCTAAAACTCAAGTTCAGTATAACAGAATTGCAGCGCCCGCCGTGCATTAATTAGTGAGATTCGTGTACAATATTGCACGCCTATTTCGTCCCAGACAGACTGTGACGCTGCTGCCTTTATGGATGACACACACATACATGGCATAAAGTAATGTATTTGTAACTGTACTGCACATGTGATGGTTTGATGCGCACAAACTTGTTTAGGATGATCGTTGGCTACATCCATCCACACATAGTCGATGGCACTAATGGTCGATTACGGTAGCATTTGGAACGCATTTATTGACACCATAGTCCTGCAGCAGGAGTGAAAGGTGCGTGTTGCCTCAGGATACGACGTTGAAACATCACAAACCATTTCGTCCCATTCTACCAATCAAAAAATCAGTATCGTTTGGCTGGATGTACACCCATTGCTGAACTTCACACTGAACAAGAGCGATGGTGCACTTGGCCTTCGCGCATATACGTTAACCTTAACATGGGACACCAAATCTTGACAAATCATGGGGTGTGATGTATGCGTATGTGGCATTTCAAACAGTCTCAACGTCTCATATCGTACCGTACGTTTTCACAGTGTGTACATATAGTTTCACTTCCATCATGAGTGTGTGTACAGTATGTGTAAATGACTATCCACATTGGCTGTGCATGGGCATGCCATCACGACGGGAGTAAGACAACCAACCAACCAGCCTATATCGACTCATAACTTTACGTCGCTCGCACTCTGCAAGTGTAATGCACAGTTTCGGTTTCGTTCAACAACTGTGTATGTGCGCGTTCACAAGAAAGTGTAATCGTCACCGCACGCACGCGACCGCCGATGACCCGCCTAGAGCGTAGCCTCGAGGAACACGTCATAATTATACGATATCAAACACGCACCACACTGCTGGTGGGCAAATAAACCGGCTTGATGGTTGACAGCCGATAAATCGAGATATAATCGACAGTTTGAGAACACTATTTCATTCTTCGAATTTTGCATAACTGTTTTCCACGCTCAATCATTGGAAAGACCACACGGCCTATGGTCGCCGAATCGAATTGTCGTCGACGACGCATGGACGTGGTAAGGCAGCGCACCAAACTTGAAATCGCGATTGGCAATAGCTGTTGTTCAATAGCCCCATATTCATTCTATTTAGCCCATGATTCGACTAAATGGCTGAATAGAAGTCCAAAATTGGTTCATGTATAAATTTCATATAGCTCAATACTTAACATCCAAACTGTTTTATTCTGTGGTCCATTGTTTATTATTCAAACAGTTTTTTGACAGAAAGTTTTCCCCCAGGCATTTGTCCATCTACGTAGGTATATCTATGCATACATCCTCTATGCGCATTCAGTTTTTGTTTGCAAGAGAGCGCAAAACAAGTTTGTATGACTCCATCGTTTTGTTTGATGCTGTCACCTTTTTGTGTTCATTGTTTTTGTTGAGAATGAAAGACGAGTTTTCCATTGCATCCACTGTTTGTTGTTCCGCTTATGCGGATTATTTGGGGGACCTGCACAATCAAACATCCATATATTATAAAAATTAGTTTTAAGCCACCTAGCAGATACAATGATCAATTTTACCGAAACTTCTCACATGACGAGCTGCAGGGCTGAGGAACTCTGAGCGTTGAACTTATAAGTATAAAACTGATCATATTCAGACTTGCATATACATACAATGACACTGCTGTAAAGTGTGCAAAGTCTCTCCACGTTCGTGCAATCGTGCCCGTTTGTTGCAGCAGGACCGTGCGGTTGTGTCGACTGGCGCCGGCAGTTTTGTGTCGAACGTGGCGGCCACTGGCGGTCGATTGTCACAGATGACCGCCGGGGATTTCCCACAAACAGCCGCTTACCCATTCGCTCAAACGGCGTACCCACATGGAGCACCGGTCGCTGACACGTTTGCCGATCCATATGCTGCACATCTCAACGCATTGCATGCACAATCGGTGCGTTGATAGTCTCTTTCTATTCATTTTCTTCCCAATCGTTGGATTACGGTAATAGTCCATGTCAATTACAGTATGCCGGTGGTTTCCCGCGTGCTGATGCCGATTTGGCCCGTTTGCCGAGCATGCCACCCTATGGGGGTCGACCAGGGGACTACAGGGGCTTCATGCACCCCGGACAAGAGGCGTTGTTGCAGTTGTCAATGGAGACTGGCAGCATGGTGAGGGGACAAGACCTGGGTCTGATTGCATGGTTCAGAATGAAATTGTAACCTGACATTCTGACATTGCAGGATTTTCACTCCGACGAACAACCGTCGCCGCAACCCATTGAGCCCACCGGAGTTATTCGCAAAAGTACGATAATTTCAAACCTTTTTTTGACTGTTTGAATCCAGTTGAAAGTTGAGTCTGAGAGCAAAGCCGACTCTAGAATGAAACATAAAGTCCATTAAACATCCCATAACATTCCCCGCAGCAACTATTCAACACAAAGCTTTCTACTTGTGACGATAGTCAACACTGGTACCCAGCTTTAACTTACGCCTACCGTAACCCCAAGGCAGTGTTCATTGTTTACCAACTGGCTCGGTGTGCGCTGTACCGAAACGCCTCCTAAGCCTCAAGCTATGGATACTATGGATACACAAATACCGCCAGTTTGTAAGCACAAAATATATAGCTACCAGCCAGGCAGGTACAAGATTTTGTTAATCCCGCACTGTCTTGGCCCGGAGCGAATTGTTATTGTTGTTGACTTGGAATTTGTTTCGATTTTGACTCGGTATGCAGCTTTGACGGACATGAGGTGCTTTTAAGGTTACGTATGTACATAGTTGAAATTACGATTGATTTCGAAGCATCATCAAAGCAAGACAACTTTTAGAACTATTATTGTAATGTACCAAAGCTAGTAAAACAGTCACAAATCACAAAGAGCGCACTCCTGCTGTTTTTACTGCGCAGCTCCTGTGAACTTGACGACAAGCCGAACCAGCTCAGCTGGCACCAGTGTCAGGTCAGCGTGCATAATGTGCATGCACCAGGTACATACGTATACCATCTAGGGGCTTGGTTAGCCCGCAGGGCAAAATGTACAAGGTGCACATACATGCGCAGATAACAATACCTTTGCGACCACCAGCGCACGAAGGTGGACGCACGGCTTAGTTAGTTCGCGGCCCGTCGATTTTACCACCCTCTGCTCTCCGTATACCATGTGCATTTTGCTGCTTATGCCTGGTGCAGTCTGCCCAAAGAATAACGCGCGCAAGAGCTGAATAGGTATTGCAGATAGCCAGTTGTTCAGCCGGTGTTGTTCAGTTCAAATAGCAACCAGCCAACTTTTTGGAAACTGGCTTTGCTCATGAATGCCCCTAGGCTGTCTGTGCATGTTTGGTGCGTGTTGTTGCTGTTACCTGGTGAACGTTTTGCCTACAGCGTTTAGTTTGGGTTTGTTGTACACCTTGATAGAATTCTGCCTGGTCATGCCAAGTTTCTACATGTAGTTTTCAACGTTTTGCCATACTTTGGCGGTGCACAAAAAAGCTGCAAAACTTTTCACAATAAGCAAGCACCCTACCAAACGCACGTTTGACTGTCTGTCGTTCGTGGGTCCATGCCCGTAGCAATGTCTACACCCAAACAACGCTGCAGGTCATTTGTTGATGTTGCTCCAGTCCTGATAAGACGCACTGACTGTGTTGCTTAGCACTTTTGTGTTGACTAGCCTACAACATACCGCCCTAGGCCATTGATTATACATAGCCTTGTGGAGCACGGTTGTGGCTGGTCTTGCTTGACATTACTGTTCTCGAAATTCAGCAATTTTGCCCATTACCCTCAAAATGCATCCATCCATCCTGGCGCCGATGAAAAATCGTCGTAAAACGACTGCGCCTCGCAAACGTGTGCTTGAAGTGATGACCACCACGAGTGATTCAAACAATAATCAAACATTTTGGTCACCCGATCATGGCGTTGGCATTGCTAACGGTGGCAGTGATCCAAAAAGATCCCGAAGACTGCCAATTCCTTGTAATAGTCCGGAAACAGTCGCTCAATGCGCACACTTGGCTTTGCTCACAGACGCACTTTCACATGAAACATCAGCTGCCGACAGTGGCAGTGAAGAGGATAGGTGTTGGTCGCGTATGAGCGCTGACGATGGTAAATTTTGCTTGGTTGGAGGAAATTTAGGGTTCAAGTGTCAAACTTGGTGATTGGATTAGTCTTGTCTCGATCGCGGGACTTTTGTACGCTGAGAAAAAGAGATTGGCTGAGATCTTCAATAACAGCCAAAGGTAAAAGTGCCTCATTGGCTGCCTGTAAACAACTTTTGAGTGGTGGGAATGAGCGGCATCAACAAACATCGAAGTACATGTACTGAACACAAAATAATTGATGTACCGGCCTCGACCAGGCTCAGGCCTCTTCATTGTATCAGACATTGCCTATACACGAACTACATGTCCCCTTTCAGCATCAAGTATGCGCAGCAAAGGCGAGCTCAACGGCTGTCTGTTGCAACCGGGTGCGTCTCCCACAGACATTTTCTGCTCGGTGCCCGGTCGATTGAGTTTGTTGAGCTCTACCTCCAAATACAAAGTGACCGTTGGTGAAATACAGCGACGACTGAGTCCGCCAGAGTGTTTGAATGCTTCGTTGTTGGGCGGTATTCTCAGACGGTTGGTGGTGTTTTGATAATCATTCAATACTTTCTTTCGTGCGTTTTCGTCTTGATACACACAAATGAGCAATCTGCCACCACAATTATCATGAACATTGACAGAAATCTGTGTCGGTCACATAATCAGCCGCTATTATGTGAGAAATTAAAAACAAACCTAAATAAACAATTTGCAGAGCCAAATCGAAGAACGGTGGCAAGTCACTGCGCGAGAGTCTAGAGAAGATCGGTCTCAACCTGCCAGCTGGTCGACGCAAGGCAGCCAATGTCACTCTGTTGACTTCGTTGGTTGAAGGTGTGTGTAGCCGTGGTTGTACAATCCTTTGTAAACAAGAACATAAAATGCGGGGCAGGTTTTTCCACCCGCGAAACCCAAAACCAAAATTGTGTCGCCCGGACGTGAAACCGACAAAAACACCGTCACTTTTAAAGAACGTCTAAACTAATCGCCTTTTTTCGCCTTTTGACGGACCATAGGCGTATCTTGGGTAGCCTCTGGGGGGGTATCTCGAGTAAGTCCGAAACCTTCCCCCCCCCTAGGGTATCTTGGGTCGATTGGCCTGCCACCACACTGCCCAGGTGGGTACCGTATTGTCGGAAATAGAACCCCCCCCCATTAATTGAACCCCCCTAAATGGCTCCAAATCAAAAATAGAACCCCCCATTAATAGAACCCCACCCCCAACCTTCACCGTACCACAGGTTAGTAGTATGGTAAGGCTGTGTTGTTGTGTCAAACGTTGTTTCAGCTTGCGTACACAACAGAATACATCTTTTTAAGCATAATTGTCGCTGTTAAAGTTAGAAAATACCTAAAACAAGCCATTTTTAGGGGCATTATTAACAATGATTTTTTTCGTCGGGGGCCAAATGAAAAATATAACCCCCCAATAATTGACCCTCTCATAAATTGAACCCCCAAAATGACCCCCAGTGAAAAAATAGACCCCCGGGTTCTATTTCCGACAATACGGTAAAGCCTAAAAACAAACGGCCCTATTTATTCACTGACCCGAATCGGAAAAATTGTTCCCAGAAATACCCCTACAAGCCGCTAAAAAGGGGTTGAAAGGATGTTGTTTTCGCTTACAATCGCATTTATTAGTGTCTATTCATCAATAAGAGGCGTATTTTATGCTCTGAACGAACAACAAACGTGCATAAATGTGCCTGTGCACACTACTGTATTTGGGATTTTACTTAGCGGGGATCTATTCCCGGGCCCGGACCCCCAAATCTCCGGCCCCGCCCGGCCCGGGCCGGAGATTGGGGGGCTCGGGCCGGGCCCCCAAACACCGTAAAAACCTAAATACAGCCCCCCTCCCGAATAGAGCCCCCCGTAATACAGCACCCCAAATAGGGGTCAGTGAATTAATAGAGCCCCCAAAATGGGGTCAGTGAATTAATAGAGCCAGTGTAGTACTTGGTCAGGGCAGTGTAGTTCCTGGTCCGGACGCGGAACAGGCGGTACCCCCTTTTTTCGGAGGGGGAACAGACGCACCCACCTGGGGGGAAGGGGGGAGGACCCAAATTTGGAGAAAAGTCATTTTTTGAGGTCGAAAATTTGGCTCATTTTTTCCCCTTTTAGGAAAAAAATCTCAATAAAAAGGGTATTTTGGCGATTTTTGACATTGACCTAAAAATCACTCATTTTATGCCTAAAAATGCCTATTTTAGGCCAAAATTTGCCTATTTTAGGTAAAAATTTGGGGGAGCAGACGTACCTGGAGGGGGAACAGTGGGGCAGGCGTACCATGGAGGGGGAACAGACGTACTCGAGGGGGACCCCCCTCCCCCTCAGGAACTACACTGGGTCAGGGTATTGACGATAGATAGATTGGGACCCGAAATGTGTTGACGATAGATAGATGACCCAAGTCCGAAATCTGGGGGGTCGACCCAAACTTGTTGCGATAGATAGATGGTGGGGGGGGGGGTCGCCAAAAATCAAGGTATAGTATAGTGCACTAAGTAGGTAATAATCTGTAAATATTAATGAAAATGTACTTAGATGTACTAAATCCGCGCACAGCGCGCGATTTTTTGCCTATTTGGGACAAAAAAATACCGATTTTGAGCCATTTTGAGGCAAAAATACCCATTTTGGGGTCGAAATGTGTTGACGATAGATAGATTGTTCCCAGAATTTGTTGACGATAGATAGATTTGCCCATAAGTGTTGACGATAGATAGATGAAATCAAAAAGTGTTGACGATAGATAGATGAATTTGGGGGACCCCCCCTACCCCCCAAGCAGTGTAGTTCCTGGTCCGGAGGGGGAGATAGCGGACCCTCCGTTTTTTTCGGAGGGGGAGATAGTGTACCCCCGAGGGGGGGGAAGGGGGGGGAAGACCCAAATTCAGGAAAAAGTCACTTTTTGAGGTAGAAAATTTGACCTATTTTTGCCCCTTTTTGCAAAAAATTTTTCAGAAAAAGGGTATTTTGGCGACTTTTGAGAACATTGACCTGAAAATCACTCATTTTAGGCCTAAAAATGCCAATTTTAGGCCTAAAAATGACTATTTTAGGCAAAAATTGGGGGAGATAGTGTACCCGGAGGGGGAGATAGGGGGATAGTGTACCACCTGAGGGGGAGATAGTGTACCCGAGGGGGGACCCCCCTCCCCCCAGGAACTACACTGCCCCCAAGTACTACCCTGACTCAGTGTAGTACTTGGTCAGGGTGCGAAATGTGTTGACGATAGATAGATAACCCAAGTTCGAAATCTGGGGGGTCGACCCAAACTTGTTGACGATAGATAGATGGTGGGGGGTCGCCAAAAATCAAGGTAGGTATAGTCAGTGTAGTTCCTGGTCCGGAGGGGGAACAGGCGGTACCCCCTTTTTTCGGAGGGGGAACAGACGTACCGTATTGTCGGAAATAGAACCCGGGGGGTCTATTTTTTCACTGGGGTCATTTTGGGGGGTTCAATTTATGGGGGGGTCAATTATTGGGGGGGTTATATTTTTCATTTGGCCCCCCGACGAAAAAAATCATTGTTAATAATGCCCATAAAAATGGCTTGTTTTCGGTATTTTCTAACTTCAACAGCGTCAATTATGCTTAAAAAGCTGTATTCTGTGTTGTGTACGCAAGCTTAAACAACGTTTGACACAACAACACAGCCCTACCATACCACTAATCTGTGGTACGGTGAAGGTTGGGGGTGGGGTTCTATTAATGGGGGGGTCAATTAATGGGGGGTTCTATTTTTGATTTGGAGCCATTTAGGGGGGGTTCAATTAATGGGGGGTTCTATTTCCGACAATACGGTACCCACCTGGGGGAGAAGGGGGGGGAGGGACCCGGAAGGGGGGAGAACCCAAATTTGGAGAAAAGTCATTTTTTGAGGTCGAAAATTTGGCTCATTTTTGCCCCTTTTAGGAAAAAAATCTCAATAAAAAAGGTATTTTGGCGATTTTTGACGACATTGACCTAAAAATCAATGTTTTTGTGCCTAAAAATGCCATTTTAGGCCAAAATTTGCCAATTTTAGGTAAAAATTGGGGGAGCAGACGTACCCGGAGGGGGAACAGTGGGGCAGGCGTACCATGGAGGGGGAACAGACGTACCCGAGGGGGACCCCCCAGGAACTACAACGACACTGATCAGTGTGGTGGCAGGCCAATCGACCCAAGATACCCTAGGGGGGGGGGGAAGGTTTCGGACTTACTCGAGATACCCCCCAGAGGCTACCCAAGATACCCCTATGGTCCGTCAAAAGGCGAAAAAAGGCCGTTTTTTGCATGCAATTTTACTGCAAAATTGGCCTAAAAATGGGTATTTTTTGACATTTTTGCCGAAAATTGGCTTAAAATGACCATTTTTGGGTGTCTGCGCGCGGAGCGCGCGATTTTTGGTGGTCCCGAGGTCGAAAAACACCTATTTTTGCCTTTGAAAACCATAAATCTACTTACTCGAGATACCATTTGGGGTCGGCTCGAGATAGATACCCTTCCCCCCCCCATCCCCCCCCTAAGGGTTGACTCGAGATAGATACCCCTTAGGGGGGGACTCGCCGCCCCCCCCGCCCCCCCCCCCAGCCACAACAGTGACTGATAGTATAGTGTACTAAGTTGGTAATAATAATAATGTGTAAATATTAATGAAAATGTACTTAGATGTACTAAATCCGCGCGTAGCGCGCGATTTTTTGCCTATTTGGGACAAAAAATACCGGTTTTGAGCCATTTTGAGGCAAAAATACCCATTTTGGGGCTGAAATGTGTTGACGATAGATGGATTGTTCCCAGAATTTGTTGACGATAGATAGATTTGCCCATTAAGTGTTGACGATAGATAGATGAAATCAAAAAGTGTTGACGATAATATATGAATTTGGGGAGGGACCCCCCCCCCCACCCCCCCCCCCCCCCCCCCCCCCCCCCAAGTACTACCCTGCCCTGACTTCAGGTTGGATTGTTGGAAAACTTTCTTGAAAAAAAGCGTTTTTTTACATCTCTGCAAAAAAAGTAAAAATTCTTTTTCTTTTGCTTGCGGAGGATGTAGACTGCACGCAGTTGCAGAGATAGAATCCACATAGAATCCACGAAATGGAATCCAGCTGACGCGAGACTTGCCGCGTGCTAATTTTCAGGCTTTAATTTGTTATGGACGTATGCTCAGGTCTTGTCTTCATGGCTGGAGCCTAATTTTAAGCCTGAATCGAAGACTGAGCCAAAAGTTGAACGAAACAGAACCCCAGGGTTGGATTCCGTTTATGTGAATCCCCATTCCGAAAACGGAAGGAAGTCCCGGCTCAGTGACGCACCTCGGGGTTGCCTGGGGGCACGCGGTACCCCCTTATCCGCTGGAGGAGTTTTTGAAAATAAAAACATTGGTTCAACGTGATCACTTGTTTTGCACGTCTGTAAAATGCAATTTGGACGCCTTTAATGCGAAACACAACTCTCATGAAGATTTTCTGAATGAACGACCGCTATCACTTGCCTAAAACTGCCTTTTTATCACATGTTTGTCACTCAAAAAGTCTTTTCTTATAACGAGTGGGCGAGTCACGTTAAGTACTGAAATTGTAATTTGGGACCCAGAAGCCTTGGTGATAGTGACAATGAGATCGTTGCGCTGGTAAGTACTAACAAAATTCTTGACCCAGCTAACCAACGAATTTCTTGTATCGAGACACCACTGTATTCACTCTGGAACACAAGACACTGCAAGTGTCCAAGAAATTCGTGCTTCGCGCTTTCCAGCACTGCAATTGTGGCTAATGATGGACATCACTCGTGTAAAATGCTTGATTCTCGCTTTCCTGTTGTTCTAGAATTTGAATTTCTGTTGTCCTGTGCCATTTGTTGATGTTAGTTGTATTCACTTTTATTATTGAACCCTTCGTTTGTTTTCCTTCATATCATTAGCATGGATAGATATAATGAATGAAAGAACCCTATCCTGGTTTTATCATTCATCAAAACAAAAAGAAGATTAGATGTGCAGCATGAATGAAAACTGGAATTATCTGTGGGCCACCCCCTGATAAATGTCACACAACGTAATCCGCACAAAATTAGAAATGACATCAGCGAGTTATGCCCGTTTTGTCACGTCGACATTCCGGGTATGAGTCCCGTTTTCTACCGTGACCTAAAAATTGAAAAATAACAAAACTGGATCAGAATCTCTAATTGTTGTGAAACATAATTATTTCATTTGAAAGCGTCGACCTATAAAACAAATTAAAAACGTCTTATTGATGAGAAACATTCATTTCGACTATGGCATTCCGCAACTTCATACGACGCGCCTCACGTGGTGGTGGTGAGATATGCATACGGTATTTTGTTGATTACATTTTACAGCTATATCTCGCGTATCCCATACTGCTTTCATGTTTCTCTCATGTTGAATAATTACATATAAGAGCATGCGGAGAACTATATCGCGGATATTATCGGCGGTTAATCGGAAGTTCAGCGACACAGCCTGGCGAGCGGATCGAAGTGCCTGACAAGCACCTGTTGTTTCACATGTTTGATGGAATAATTATACGACACGCATTGTGATCGCTTAAAACCAAAATTATCCCCCTTCAAACTTAAAATTACATTCAGATACTTTAGCTTTCGACTTCGAGACTTATTTTTCCCATGATCTAAGATGCTTATCCTGTGCTTCATTGCTGCCTAAGAGTTGCACGAGCAAGAAACAATTTCGTCGATTACTTAAACTTGCGTGACTTGCACTCGTTATTTACCGAAATTACGGGGTTCGCTTTTTCGCGTTGCAATAGATTTCTTTGATATTATGCCTCGACATTTCAGTGCACTTTTGTTTCTTTGCTCGGCGGCAGCGAACCTCGATGTATTTTTATTGATGCGGACACCAGAAAGTGAATGGCGTCAAGAATAGAAATGGATAAATTCCACTCAGGCAAAATGCCAACTGACAGTCGCGGCGTGAGGTAAAGGTGCTTATTTGTTCTTGATACGCAGGTGCCGGTGCGTATTCTATCTTCGTTCCATGAATCTCAAGTTTTCAGCCATATGATCGTAAGCATACCTATATGTACGTTGGTCTGTGCAGCTGGCCCCATCGTATCCGGTTTAGTTCTGGCGTGCGCACATGCAATATGTATCAGTTGGTGATGGCCTGCAGCACGGTATTCTGAGCTGCATCTCTAAAAAGTTCGCATCAACACGAAAGTTCAATTCTGAACTAACGGAATAACCGAGCGTGGTTGAGGTCAGATGCGGCATATGTTTGGTGCCTCTTCGAGCGCACGTGTGCAATGGCATAATTTCTAGGCTTAGGCTTTGTCTTCCTGTCCGAGTGTCCTCACGTCAGGCCCGGCGACAACGCGTAACTCGCAGCTGCATAACATCCATTGCCGCATTATTACAACAACATGAGGAGGGATATTCGGAAAGTTAAACTGACGCTCAAACGTGGTCGAGTTTTGCAGACGGGCGGTTTAAAAGGAGTTTTGCGGCAGTAATTCAAAAAAGGAACCAGCCGCATGCGAACGAATATGGTAGGTATGCGTATGCCGACATCACTCCAGGCCACTATTAAGGTACCTAACAACGGCAACCGCACCATGTGATACATGATCAGGCTCCATCTGGATTGCTCTTACCCGCTTGGCTTCTTGCACGTCATGGCCACTTGAATCCATTTGATTATGTGTTGCTGGACATGCGAACTGGCAGGAGAACAGTCACTGCAAGAAAATAATGTTGCGGTGAAAATGTATATTTCGGTTGTGGGTTCACAAGATGAGCATGTGCTCTGTGTTATACATATACGTGACCGTCAACCATGCCAACTGGTTTTAACTAAAGAACATAGAGTTTCAAGGTTTGAAGGGATTGGATTCCAAAAGAATATTTGTACGCCACCTGAGCACTGGCATTGTATATTTCTTGTTCTTTGCAAACAGTCAAAATGCACTTTACTTTATAGTTGTTATGTATGTTATTACGTGTCTGGCGGAAGCAACGCAAATCCATCTGGCAAAAACCAGTATGTAGCGCTTCACTCCGAGTTTCGGGAAACCTCAGGGAAGTGAAGGGAATACCGAACAGGAATTTTTTCCAACGTGATCTCAAACTTCACTTTTTCAATGGAGCGCCACTAATTTACTCTTCATAAAGCCATAGTTTGTCTGCTAATTTTGCCATGTCAAATCTTGTGCGGTCATAACCATTATATTGAAGACTACACTGTCCTGGAGCTGTATTATATACATACAGTAGTTATACTTCAGCAGTAGATTCAGTTGTGTATTGGTGTCGTGCATACAACAACCGCGCGTATAAAAAACGCGCGCAGGGAGGAACTCGGCAGTTACAAAATTTTCGTTGGATAATAAATTGAAATTGTGTATTGATACCATGTTTTTTTTGCTTGCCCGCTTCTGTCTGTCTTCACAGACGGACGGTCACCAGGTCATCATCAATGCGAATGCGGCAAGTACATATGACATCATATGTAGATAAGTACCGCAGTAAACCTGGCTGCATTCCAAGCTTACACGCACGGCCCTAATATTCTCTGAACTATTGCGTTCCCAATTACAAGTGGCACCAGAGCAGCTGCAATGTGGCACGCTCAGCTGAACTCTCGGCTAGTCAAGCCAGGCGCACGCAAGTTAATTCGTGCATTCATTCACGTTATTTTTTTATATATTTCAATGTCAGAATTTTCATATGACACGAGATATAGACGAGATGAGATACGGTCCCGCATATTGTACTTTGTACGTACAGTATATGTACAGTATGCCTATGTATATAGATGCCAGTTTGTCTGCACTTTCAGTGTCAGTGTGCCAAATTATTATTTCAACGTGGTTGAGCAAAGAGAAAAAACCGCAACGCTGTTATTTGCCTTCAGCTTCAGATGAGGCCATATGTTCGTACATACTATGCTTGAAGATGGGGGAAGGAAAAAAGGGGGTTAGAAAAGTCGGTCGGGGGGGCTTCCTTCGCCCTCTTTCGCCTTCTTCCTTGCCCCGGCGTCCCACAGCTCTCGCCCCGTTGGTGGTTTCTTTGGTTTCCCTTCCTTTCTTTTCCTTTTTTTTTTTTCTCCCCTCTTTTCCCCCCCCCCTACCCTTTTCTCCCAATTTAAGGGACACAAAAATGCAGCGGTGCTACCGAGCTTGCTTTCAGGCATGCAAGGCGGATCGGACAGTGTTTGGAGGCAGCGGCACTTATTTTTCATCGATGTGACTTAATAAGAGGACCATACGCAGCTCTGCTGACTACCACTGCTGATTGCTTATTTCCGCTGCATTGCCGGACTGACACAAATGCAAACAAAGGCCGCGTGAAGCAACACTGTGTCCTCACATCCTGATGCTACCGTGAAAATATGATTGTGATATCGTGGATTACATGAACTGAAACCAAGTGGAACTCATACGTTGTTACCTGGCTTGCGAAAGCGCTACGGCAACGTCAGTATTTGCAAAACACTGCCAAAGTTAAAAAACGTCAGTCAAACGATTACCTAAATTCATTCAAGGATGAATTTTCTGTTCAACTTGTCCAAGCAGTCCGCCACCACCAGCTCAATCATATCAACCATCGCAGGTTTGCATATTCTTTTCATGTTCTCTTTCTTTTCGTTGAGGGTTTTGATTTCA
>JASAMV010008182.1:0-35576 GCA_030248065.1 Rhynchonema sp. JSB1_4 | reverse complement strand
CAACGTGCTCTGGACTCGATGCAGGTTTGAATGCAATGATTGCATTGACATGAATCCAATGATTGAGCTGCAATTTAGGCCAGTTTGGAGACGGAGGCGCGTGGTCGCGCAGAGCTGATGCGCATCAAAAAGAAACTCGAGTCGGACATCAACGAGCTGGAAATCGCTCTGGACCACGCCAACAAGGCCAACTCCGACGCCCAGAAGAACCTCCGCAAGGCACAGGTTGGTGACAAGACCACTCAATAAAAAACCTCAGTTGATTGCAAATGCGTATACGCATTATCTTCAGTGAATGAACAAACTGCAAACTTTAGGAACAAGTGCGCGAACTGCAAATGCAACTGGAGGATGAGAGTCGCCAGAAACTTGAGATCCGCGATCAATTCTTGAACGCCGAACGCCGATGCTTCACGCTCCAGACCGAGAAGGATGAGTTGACCAGTGCAGTTGACCAGGTTGGTAATTTGTCAAGCTGGAGCTAAATTAGTGTGTTCACGCACGTACCGAATGAATACGAACGTTAAAAAATAGGCCGAACGTCAACGCAAGCAAGCCGAATACGACGCTCATGAGGCACGCGACCAGGCCAACGAGCTCGGAATCCAGAACGGAACACTGATGGCTGCACGACGAAAGGCTGAGGGCGAACTGCAAGTGCTGGCGGTGAGTCTAAGAGAGCAGCGATGTCAAACATCACAGTTGGTCATACATAAATTATCGCACTCTTCAATTCAGGGTGAACTGGAAGAGACTTTGGTCGAGCTGAAAGCGGCTGACGAGAACTCGAAGAAGGCGATGGCCGATGCGGCACGACTGGCCGAGGAACTGCGACAGGAGCAGGAACACTCGATGCACATTGAGCGTATGCGCAAGGGACTGGAACAGCAAGTCAAGGTATACCTGACAGGATACAGGTTGGATGGCAGACAAAATTGGTGCACAAGCTCAACATTTCCTCAGGACATGCAAGGCCGGTTGGACGAGGCTGAGGCAGCCGCACTGAAGGGTGGTCGCAAGGTTATTGCCAAACTGGAGACGCGTATTCGCGAACTCGAGGGCGAGTTGGATGGCGAGCAACGGCGACACAGCGAGGCGCAGAAACACGTCGCCAAACAAGAACGCCGCCTTCGTGAACTGCAGTTCCAGGTGCGTAGAGTGCAACAAGTGCTCGAAAGATTTAGTCGTCGAATCATCCAAGCTTGAGCAAAGGCATTTATACACACTTTCAGATTGATGAGGATAAGAAGAACCAGGATCGTCTGCAAGACTTGGTCGACAAATTGCAGCAGAAACTGAAAGTTTCCAAACGCCAAGTGGAAGAAGCCGTTAGTTACTGGTTCTATGGGCCCTAAATCAGTGCTGTGCTGAGCCAAAAAAAGTTTCAGCAATCCAACAAGCATAAACAAAGACGAAAGCCATTTCAGGAGGAGCTCGCTACGTCCAACCTACAGAAATATCGCCAGCTGCAGCATCAGCTCGAGGATGCCGAAGAGCGAGCCGATGTGGCAGAGAACAGTCTGGCAAAGATGCGAGCCAAGAATCGATCGGCAGCCAGCATGGGACCAATGGGACTCTCGGTACGAACGAAATAGATTAATCAATCAATGCTCGGTCACATCCAGTTACTATCATGTGACCTTCCAGCAATCACGATCGGCGGTGTTCCGCAGCTCCAGCCGCGTCCGTGCACCGTTGAGCAGCGCCGAGGAGATGTAAACAAGCAGCAGCAGCAATAACATTTCAAGATGTGATTCAGTATAAAAAGCAGCAGTCGCACTTCACTATAACCATTTTTAATTCGTAATAGCAGCAAGCAGCAGCAAAGCAACCATTGCATCTTTTTCATTCTCTGTGTTTAGCTTTCGCGTAGTCATTAGTTTCTTCTAGCTTACAGTTTGAGCCATGCTTTAGCAACAATACGAATCCACGAACAAAAGATCATGGCGGATTGAGCATTCATATTTTATTTCATAACAAATTTTCAAGAGTGCTCGTTTTTAAGACTTATGATTGGCATCAACTACACATTCTATTGCACACATGTCTTCTGGTATTGTATTTACCTAGCTGATTTGATAGTAAATGTGGAGCAATACGTGGTATGAATTTCTGACATCATGGCAAGAAATTAGTGCGACGAAAAGCGACAACCATACCTATACATACAGTAGATAATACATTTCGAAGTATGTATAAGTTATGAATACAAAACCGGGTAATATACTACACTCGTAACAGTCGACGCAGATTGGAGAATGGTAACTGCGGAAGTTCAGGCTCATCGGGCAGGTCATCAGGAATTTGCGGTAGAGGCAACAACGGCGTCAGTCCAAGTTCCGGTATCAAATGCGCTCGACCGCACAAGTAATTGCATCTGCGTGGCATTGCATGCACACGTGCGTAAAGGGGCTGAACGGCACTCAGTTTGGGGGGGGGGGGGGGTGTGTTGTTGGGGGTTTTTGTTGTGTTTTTGTTTTTTTGGTGGTGGGTTGGGGTTTGTGTGTGGGTTTTTTTTTGTTGGTTTGTTTTTTTTTTGTTTTTTTTTTTTTTTTTTTTTGTTTTTTTTTCCCACCCGATCTTGTAACTGTGCTTCTATCACTAATTTACGTGCATGGTTTTATGCGTCACTGGGAGATAATCACCAATAAACCAACCATACATAGACAGATTGAGACCGGGAATGTGTTGATGTCAAAGACGACAGACAGGTGACCTTTGTCAAAAAGATCTGGGGTATACTGTCATGAAGAACCGTTTTTTAATTTTCACGAAAAAAACGTTTTTTTTCGAAAAAACCGTTTTTTTCCAAATATTTTTCCAGTACTTAAGAACGTAATTTCGAAAAATATAACAATTTCAGTGCAAAATTTGTTCAAAGTGACGAGTGTGCTGTTGAAGAGTGTCGAAGTCGGTCGAAAACACTTGTTTTACACCCTTTTTGACCAACTTTGTGCCGGTTAATTTCTGTGCTCGAGCCAATTTTTCACAAAAATCGAAAAACTCATCAGTTCTACATTACAATTTTTTGGCAAAATTGGAATAAAGTACCGATATTTTTTCGATAAAAAAACCGAAAAAGTACCCACGGAAAAATAAATGGAAAAGTATTTGGGTAAAGGGTATTTGGGGGGGGAAACGGTTTTTTTAGGTTTTTTCGGAAAAAAACCGGTTTTTTCCGCCTGCCAGTATATCTGGGGGTCGACAAAAATTGATAACCTAGCATGCGAAAATTTGCTGTTTTTTGGGTGGTTTTAAGGCAAAAAGTGGCAAAGATGACGAAAGATGCCTGTGTCGGATCGGCAGATAGCTGGTGGGATCCACCCAACCCAAGTGCTACACTGCTGCCTTCCTCCCGCTCCAACCAACAAAAAAAATTGCTAAATTTCCTCTTCCCTCACCGAATTTGATCGAAATCTCCTGTTGAACCTCTGCACACCTTTGTCGACTTTCTTCTCAAATGCGTGCAGCATCGCTGAAATATAAGTGGTGGTGACCATTAGGAACACAAAAGCCACCGTCGTCAGTGCGGTGGCTGTTTCCGAGGGGGGATACTGTACCTTCCGGCCAAAAGAGGGGGAGATACCGGGGTACTGTACCCAGAATTGGGGGGGGGGGGAATCCGATAAGGGGGGGGGGGGGTGGGGGAAAATTTTTAGGGGGAGATACTGTACCATACTACTTTCGCGAGAATATTTTTTTGGTTAAAATGTGCATAAATCGCGTGGCGGGCGGAGCGCGCAGAGATTTTTGCACTTTTGGTCAATTTTGACCTGATTTTTGGCCATTTTGGACCAAAAAAGGGTAATTTTGGGGTGAAATTTTGGAAAAATTGGGAGATACCGTACCAGAGAGGGGGCCATACTTTACCTCAGCGCAGTGTAGTTCCTGGTCCGGCGCGGCGGTTAGTGTACCTACCCCTTTTTTCGTGCGGCGGTTAGTGTACAGTACCTACCTGGGGGGGAAGACCCAAATTCAGGAAAAAATCACTTTTTGAGGTGGAAAATTTGACCGATTTTTTCCCCATTTTGGAAAAAATTCTCAATAAAAAGGGTATTTTGGCGACTTTTGACATCATTGACCTGAAAATCACCCATTTTAGGCCTAAAATGCCCATTTTAGGCCGAAAAATGCGTTTTAGGCAAAAATTGAGGCGGTTAGTGTACCTGGCGCGGCGGTTAGTGTACTAGTGTACCTTGGTCGCGGCGGTTAGTGTACCTTAGGGGGGGACCCCCCCAGGAACTACACTGCCTCAGCGCAAGGGCCACATACTGTAGGGGAGATGCTGTACCCCCTCCCAGCCAGCCACAGCACTGCCCGTCGTGTCGTTGTCTTCAAATCAAATTTTATCTTTTGCTACACCCGAGAGTCAACAAAAGACTACGTCACATTTCCAGAGAAAAATTGACGAAAATGAAAACAAACTGGAATTACAAACCGACCGGCCATTATCGAACTACACTCCCCGATATTTGGACGTCAATCTCAAGTCTCGAGTCCAAACACAAATTTGTTGCCCGATTCTTTGTTATCGATCGCACACGTACATGTACTTTCGTTCACCTTTCGCCAACTACCGACAGTCTCGGAACTTGAAGAACTCACGTCGTGAAAAGGACGTGCCGTAAAAATTACCAACCGTGGAAAATCTAGTTTTGGTCAAATCTAGCTGGTTTTCTGAAAAGATCAGGAATGAGGTTGGAAATCACCCAATCAAGCCAGCAAAACTGACTGAACCAGCACGCGAGAACAACAAGAACGAAACACAGACGAAGACGAACCCCACCGTGAGTGACGCCTTTTGGGAAACCCTGACTTTTGGTGGGCGAACTTTGAAACCCTAAGACGCTGAAATTTGACTTTCCCCGCCTGGGTAGCTACACCACTGGCCCCCCTAAGTAACATCCCCCATACAGTTGTGTATTAACGCTTGATAGTGGTGCACAGGTACATTTATGCACGTTTCTTTTTCGTTCAGAGCACATAATACGCCTCTTATTGACCAATAGCAGAGGTCACAATCGGGCCGGCCCGACCTCGGGCAGGGCCGGGCCGCGATTTTGGGCATTTGGCTCGGGCCGGGCCGGAGATTTGGAGGGTCGGGCCGGGGTGGGGTCGAAAACCCCGAAAAAAAAACCCCGAAAAAAAACGCCGAAAAAAAACCCCGAAAAATAAAAACCCCGAAAATAAAACCCCGAAAACGAAAAACCCCGAAAAAAAACCCCGAAAACGAAAAACCCCGAAAAATATAAAATGTGTGGAAAACAATTCTTTTTGTTAGAGAAGGGTATTCATCTCGTTCGTGCACCAAAAAAATGGGCACTGGTACAGTTCGGGCACAAGTTAGGTAATTCTCCTTTGGTCATGTCTTCCTGGCTGGCAGCCTAAGCCTAAGCCTAACCCTAAATGAAGGCCCATTCCGTTAAACTTTTGTGGATGTTGCCTTCATGTGGCCAGGTCTTCCTGGCTGACAGCCTAAGCCTAAGCCTAACCCTGAAGGAAAGCCTGAGCAGTTAGGTTTTTGTGGAAGTTTTCTTCAAATGGACAGGTCTTCCTGGCTGGCAGCCTAAGCCTAAGCCTAAGCCTAACCCTGAAAGAAAGCATGTGCAGGTGTACATTTGTGGATGTTTCCTTCAAATGGACACGTCTTCCTGGCTGGCAGCCTAAGCCTAAGCCTATGAACAAGCTTAAGCCCAAGTCTAGGTTCAAGTCTGATCCGAAGCCAATTTATCAAGTGTAGGGGTGATGTTTCACTCGTGGGTCACGAGCGACATGAATACCCACCTCCAACAAGATTTTTTTTCATCACTGACATTTTTTTATTTTTCGGGCTTTTTTCGGGGTTTTTCGTTTTCGGGGTTTTTCATTTTCGGGGTTTTCCGTTTCGGGGTTTTTTTTCGGGGTTTTTTTTTTCGGGGTTTTCGACGGCCACCTCGGGCCGGGCCGGGCCGGGCACCCCGGCCCGAAGCTTCTGAAGTGACTTATTTTACTGAAAAACTAGGGATTTTTTTTGTCAAAAATCGGACCTCCCCACCCCCCCCCCCCCCGCCACAGCACTGCGGTGCACGGAAATCCACCCGACCGAGCACGCGTCCACGAAAGATGACGGTTAACTTGATGTTTCGGTTTCATTTCTTTTCATTCTCCATTTTCGAAATTCCTAGTCTGTGTTTAGGCGAGAGCGCCAAAATAAAAAGTTGAAGTTGAAGTTGATACAGCCGTTTTTCACCGTGGCTGTGTGTTTTATTTGATTCAGGCTGGTGCCTAAGCCTAACCGCAAGCCCAAGCCTAAGCCTGAAAGAAGCCTTTAAAGCGGGGGTCCAGGCAGTAGGGTCCGGTCACCAAACTTGCTGAAAACTTTTCAAATTCAAATTTTATCTGCAAGCTTACGCGAAGACCTTCACAAGATCCGGAAAAACCCTTAAAATAAAACAGTGTTAATAACAAAGAATGTGAACATGAATGAATAAACGATCCGTTTGGATCCGTTTGTCGCAATTCATATGAATGTAATGCAGTTTATATGAAATCGGTAGCTTCAGTATCGACCGAGAACGATATCGTCAAAGGTACCAACCCAGGAGTATAAAATATTCCGGACCAGCTGCCCAAAAGCGATATTTATAACGTGTGAGGATAGGTCACCAATCTCTTTTTATTCGCTGGGTTACGGTAGCACAGCCCAAACCAGCGTGGTCATCAAGCATTTTCTTCCCCAAATGTTGGTGCGCTTATCTACTGATGGTGAGTTGGCGCTGAGTTGGCACGTGTGAAACATTTTTCTACCCAGTGCAGTTCTGAAACTACCGTAACCCAGCGAATAAAAAGAGATTGGTGACGTATCTTCACACGCTATAAATGTCATTTTTGGGCAGCTGGTCCGAAATTTATTTTGTTCCCGAGTTGGTACCTTTGACGACGCTGTTCTCGGTCGATACTGCTTCAATCAAAGTTCTGTAAATGGGATTGTATTCGGATTAATGTCGACTAGAACCTGTGAAAAGTTGAACAAGTTTGGCGCAGTGCCCCCACTGCCTGGACTCCCTCTTTAAGTATGGGACTATGCTGCTTGACAGTGTAGTTCCTGGTCCGGCGCGCATTTTGGGAAAAGCTAGTCCCGTTTCAAAATTGACTTCCCTTTTTCTCAGGCTTAGGCTTGGGCTTAGGCTTAGGCTTAGGCCAGTGTGGTGGCAGGCCAATCGACCCAAGATACCCTAGGGGGGGAAGGTTTCGGACTTACTCGAGATACCCCCCAGAGGCTACCCAAGATACCCCTATGGTCCGTCAAAAGGCGAAAAAAGGCCGTTTTTTGCATGCAATTTTACTGCAAAATTGGCCTAAAAATGGGTATTTTTTGACATCTTTGCCGAAAATTGGCCTAAAATGACCATTTTTGGGTGTTTGCGCGCGGAGCGCGCGATTTTTGGGGGTCCCGAGGTCGAAAAACACCTATTTTTGCCTTTGAAAACCATAAATCTACTTACTCGAGATACCCTTTGGGGTCGGCTCGAGATAGATACCCTTCCCCCCCATCCCCCCCCCTAAGGGTTGACTCGAGATAGATACCCCTTAGGGGGGGAATCCCCCCCCCAGCCACTACAGTGGCTTAGGCTTAGGCTTACTATTAGGCTTAGGCTTAGGCTTAGGCCAAACCTTGAGCCAACCCGTGCCTTCTATCGCGAAATCGAAAATTGGCGTTTTCTCTCTGTCAAGGCAACGGGACTAGCTTTTCCCAACATGCGTCCGGCGCGGCGGTTAGTGTACCTACCCCTTTTTTCCGTGCGGCGGTTAGTGTACCTCCCTGGGAGGGGAAGGGGGGAAGACCCAAATTCAGGAAAAAGTCACTTTTTGAGGTAGAAAATTTGACCGATTTTTGCCCCTTTTTCGAAAAAATTCTCAATAAAACAGGTATTTTGGTGACTTTTGACATCATTGACCTAAAAATCACCCATTTTTGGCCTAAAAATGCCTATTTTAGGGCTAAAAATGCCTATTTTAGGCAAAAATTGAGGCGGTTAGTGTACCTGGCGCGGCGGTTAGTGTACTAGTGTACCTTGGTCGCGGCGGTTAGTGTACCTTAGGGGGGACCCCCCTCCCCCCAGGAACTACACTGCTGCTTGAGCACACACAAAACGGGTGGATTTCCGTAAAATTAGTCAATCTTACAGAAACGGATTCCAACTAACGCGAAACTGCCGTATCCTGTCTCTTTTCAGACTTGAAATCAGGCGTGGACATGAGAAATGTGCACAGGTCGTCGTCCTGACTGGGGCCTAAGCCTAAGCCTAAATCGAAGCCCGAGCCAAAAGTTGAACGAAAGAGAAATCCAGAGTTGGATTCCGTTTGTGAATTCTATCTCCCGTTGAGGGAAACTTTTTCTGTGATCGTCTCCAACGCATTTTGGGAAAAGTTTGAACAAATTTCAAAATTGACTTCCCTTTTTCTCAGGCTGAGGCTCAGGCCAAACCCTGGGTTAACCCGTGCATTCTACAGCGAAATCGAAAATTTGCGTTTTCTTTCTCTCCGGGCAACTGTTCAAGCTTTTCCGAACATGCGTCTCCAACACCAAACCAAACCTCACAGTTGGATGCCAAGGCCAAACTGTCAGAGTCGGTTTCGTGGCGTTTCCAAAATCCTGACGCGCCTGGTTTCATACACCGGGCCACAGAAGTTCATATTCACAATGGGCAACGTTCAGCTGCTGTCGCACAAGTGCAGCTCATGCACCATGTGCCGGATTTCCAAAAAATCCGCTTATGCTTCAGCACTGGAGATGTTTCTGGGTTGTCGAAGGGGCTCGTTGTCAACAGATTTGTATCCCAGACGTCGCTCACAATCTAAATTTCATGCACAGGCACAAAATTCACTCGTCAGCAACGCAGAAAACACACTCAGTCACGGGCCGGCCAGTGGCATCCGATTGGCACCTCACCAAAATCATGTCCAACAACAGAGAACAGGGGCGTTGAGCCCAACCAAACACACACACATTTTGACATCAGGCAAACGCTCAAGGGCGGTCGTTTTTATACATAGACACCACCAGCAAAGCATATGAATACCGAGCGACTTTGCAAACACGTGAATCTGTGTGTATTTGACATTAGTGCGCCGCGCCTGGGCAAAAATCTTAGTTTATTTTAACGTTGTCGACGCAAGTCATCGCTTTTGGGGCAAGTGCAACATACGCATTTGTTGCGTTCAGTTTGGCCTGTTGTAAAGCGACGACTTGCATCGACCACATCAGAATTGGTCGAAATTTTTGCACATCACCGGGTTAAATAACACAACAACCAACAAAGAAAAATCTATAAATACATCAGCACAACAAAAAACACACATCGGCCAATATGTATGCAGCAACCAGGAGAAGTGGATTGCGCTCTCAAGAACACATTTCAAGAATGGAAATACACATAAATAAATGTAACAGGCATAAGTGACAAAATATCTAAGCTCGACGTCGCCTTGGTTCGCAAAATTGATGGTTGCAATTTTGAGCCAATGTTATCAAATCGACCGACAACACTTCATGAGCACCCCACAGGATGCGTTTGTGTTAATACTGGAGCGATTCCAAGAGTTTCGCAATTGCGCAATAGAAATACGTAACTCCTCATTATATAATCATTTCAAGATAAGACTGGTTCTTATCATTCTCGTTGAAAGAATTTTTGTTGTACCAAAACCGAAACCACAGTGCAAGGCACCAAACAGGTCCCACATGCTTTCGATGGGAAGGGTTTTTCGGATCCGATCAGTGTCAGAAGCTGAGAAGGAAGCACTAACAGCAGAAGCAAAGATTAAAATGAGGAACTGGTGAACCGGATACAACCGTGTCAGTTTCTCGTTACTGCGTGGATACGTAGTTCTCGTTGTGTACACCCGAACCGTATTATCAATTTATCAAATCTATCAGGGGACCCCAAGGCGAGGTGAGCTTGCGTCACTCTCGGCGTTCATGTCAGCAATGTACTATGCACGGCAGTCAATAATAATGCAGCTATTATTGTAAATATAAATAACGTTGAACGGTGGCACACACTGCAACCATAATGGAAAGACGCTGCGCGTAAAAATTTGGAAAAGAGTCAGCACAACAGCTGAAAAACTAAACGCATAAGTCAGGAGGACAACAACAAAAATTCACACATATGTTTGTTTACGTCTCCCGCTGTGAGACCCAATCAGATTGCGAAGCTCTCGAATACATTTGAATTATACAGGCAAGTGACTGACAGCCTTCAATGTTGCTGCGCTATTTCCGAGAAATACTGCAGCACATCATTCAGGGTGAAATCGAGATCGAGCACCGAGCCTGGATAGCACTGGCCGATCAGTTGATCGTAATGTTTCAGCTGCTTCATAAATTCATCCTGAAGACCATAAATAGCTATATAAAAATTTTGCAATACGGTATCGCAGTACAACTCAAACAAACAAGCGTGGAACATCACCAAGCACACCTGCATATTCCTCCACACAACTTGCATCAATCCACTGCTATCCGAATCCGTCAGCTGCTTTTCAACCCGTTTATACAAAGCGTCAAGTCCTTTGCGCACCTGCAATCCATTATTAAATGAAGCAAGTTAGTAAAAAATTAGGGTGCCAAATAAAAAATATCCAACCTCTTTCCCAGGGTACATGGCGATGATCCGTTTGAGCTCAACTTTGCTGAACTGTTGTTGATAGCCAATTTCCTCAGGGCGCACGCCCAACTGAATAGTTTTCTCCACTTGGTCGAAAAATATCTGAAAAATAGAGTGGGTACTATAGAGTAATATCAGAAAAGAAAACAAAGATCGTTCCGCACCTGCAACTTATCCAATGGTTTGCCCATAGATTCCTTGACATATGCGTTCAACGCTATTTGGTACTTTTCCCTGACTTGTTTGCGAGACGAATCGAGACAGGAGATTTTCAGTTCGGAGAGGACGGCTGAAATAGAGAAGTATTTTGAATTTCATATGAAATAACTAAAACGAAGTACGCACAGCAGTCGAAAATGTTTCTCTGTTGCTATGTGTAATAATGATGCTGCAGTCTGCCCGTCAATCAAAACAAAGGCACAGGTCGACAAACACGTTCTTCTCTACACAGACCTTTTATCAAGAGCCCATTGAAACATCAGCCCGCCCATTCCCACACTCACAGTGCAGTCGATGGTAGTTCTCGAGTCTGACGACGTGCGACGGCGCCTTGCTGTTTGGATCGGTCGACATTCGTTCGATCGACTCACAAACAGCTGACAACAATTGGGGATACCACCGGTCGAGGTCAGTCCGACGCTCACAGCCTTTGAACACCGCTTCGGCTGAACGCGCCAATTCCTGCAAGACGGCATGTTGCCGAAAGACTGCCTTTGCGAATGAATGTTCACCCTGTATAGTCCGTCCACCGGCTCATGTCACTTTTCGATGCTGCTGGCTGCTTTGTTCCCTTCCTCCACGTTCTAATGAAAGAGAAATTGAGTGTGACCCATTTTGCAAAAAAACTAAAAAAAATGATAAAAATGTGTCGAAAAAGATTGAATCCAATCAAATTTAAAATTAAATTAAAATGGATTAAACACGTCGATTTCATAAAATTTAGGAGCAAAAATAATTTTTTTTGGAAACTCAATCTCTTTCATTAGGACATGGAGGAAGGGAATAAGTCGGCCAGCAGGATCACAAAGTGACATGAGCTGATGGGCGGACTATACATTAATTTATTTTTGTACGTGTGCGAATCATTTGAAGAATGAATTGTCTCGGTTCAGTGTGCCACAATTGTCTACGATATCAGTAAATATTTCACAGCCGATTGTTGTCAAGGAGAGATCCATTCGGCCAAGTATTATCGCGTCGTGCCTAAATCTAACCCTGTAGTCCCCCTCTGAATGGCGCGACATGCAGTAACCTGTCCCATACAGATACAAGTTAGGACCCGGCACGAAAGCTAAAAAATTTGGCATAGAAACCCAAACCAACCTCAAACCGTTTCACCGAGTCAATGATGCCCACGCGAGATTTCTTGGTCAACTTCAGCTCTTTCATTCTCTTGCATTCACATTCCTGCAGACCAAACCAGGAACAAGTTTAATCAGAAAATGTTCCTTGAAAAATTAGGGTTTTCAAGATAGAGTACCATAAAATTATCAAATCTCCGTTTCGTGATGACAACAGTTGAGCCGAGGATCACAGCAATGTACGAGCCACTATCTTGCAGCGACAGCACTTTCTTTGATAGTAATACAAACAAAACCATCGTGAAACTAAAATGATTAGGCACGATTTTAGTGTCAAACTTGAATCTGTGAACAAAAAAATCTGTCAAAGAAGCTCAGACGTACGCTGGCTGCTTTGCATTGCATTGGTCAACAAAGTTTTTCAATTGCGCGTCCAGATGCCCGAATAAACTGCCAAGCACATTGCGCACTTGTTCGTTGAAGTGACGTCTAAAGCACAAACAGTCTAACATCCACTGATCAAATGGCATATTGTAGCATATTTCAAACAAACATAGGTCTCACAAACTGTTTCGGTTCAGTTAGTTGTAGAACTCAGCCGTAATTGACAAAAAAACAGGAATTTAAAACAAATACCACAAACGGAATAGTCTAACATTAGAGCAGCTTATCTAAGTTGTAACAACGAAATGAAAAAGCCCATTGACTAACTCAGCTCGTTTATCCACACCGGCCAGGCTGGACGAATCGCCACTTCCAACCTAAAAAATAGAGCACAAAATATTTCACTACCATCGGCAAAGCAACAGGATAAAAAGAATAACTAATAGTCCGAATAATCATACATAACAAGAACTAAAAAAATAAATCCATTTTAGCTCCACCTCACCGATTGAGTTTCAGCGTTGACGCCCAACTGCTGGGACAGATCCGAGCTGATGTGGAAGAATCGAATGCAGAATTTCTGTTCAGCCACAACCACAGGGTCAATCTCCGACAACATCGTTTCAGCCAGCTGAATGATTCTTTATTATTTTCTCAAAACTGTGTGTTTTCAAGATAATTTTGATTTGAATAAATAAATACGAACCATAGAAAACTGACTGTCAACCGAACCCTGTGACCGACCACTGGATCTGAATGAGACATTAGCAGAACGACCACCGAAAGGTTCTGAAACGACGAAACACGATTTTTTCACTTTTCTTGGTGTAATTTTCACCAAACATCTTTTATTTTTCAAAGACTTGGCACTTTGACTGTAATTCTCCCAAATTGCAGGTGCAACTTGCATCTAAAAGTCAACCTCAGAGTGCAAGCTGGTCCTCTAAAATTTTAAAAAAAATCTGCGCTAAAACTGCATATTTTTTCGCAGTCAAACCCAGGCATGAAGCAGCAACTAACCGGGCTGAATATTGTGTAGATCCTTGTTCAGTTTGTTGAAAAATACTTCCAGATCTCGTTGATAGGTGTCCTTTGAGTACGACACATACCGATCCAGCAGCATTTTGTAGCCTTCCGGGCGCATTTGTTTCAGCCAAAGCACCTGGAAATGTTACGGTTGGAAAGATTATCTTTCTGAAGGAAAAAATCCTGCAATATGTATGGATAACATAAACCACAGCAACAATTTGGGGAAAACAACCCAATCGCCCAAACGTACCAAATCCGCAAATGGCTGCAATGCGTGGTGTCGTTGTGAATGTTTGGGCAGAGACAGATGATGCCACTGTCCCTGTCGTTCTGTTAGTTCGGTCTAAAATCAAAATAACGATTGTTCTTGAGTATTTGAAAACGCTCTTGCGCATGCCACCCGACCCAACAGGCAAACGAGAAGAGACTAGCAGACAAGAAACAGGCATCCAAAAAACCAACCCGACCCCAAGAGAGCGGAGGGCAAGCAGAATGCTGCAGTGAAAGAAATTCTCATTACAATAAATTGGGCTAACATCAATGTTATGTAGCTCCAACTCAATAATCTGAAACAACTCCAAACCTCGTGAATAAAGAGCAAAAGAATGGTCAGGGCAAAATGGTTTGGAAGAAAGAACAAACCAAGTTCTGAAAACACGTTGTCAAATGTGCAACCAGTTTCTCCGAGAACTGCTCCGTCAGCTGATTGAACTTTTTTCGCTGTGCTTCATAGCATTGCAACTTTTCCATTCCTAAAAACAGAATTTCATCGTTTGAAGAATTTTCACGTTTTCCAGATTTCAGGCCAATTAGCATCAAAAAGCAACCTATCCATCCAGCCTAAATCGACTAAATCAAATCTACAAGCCGACTGACCAGGTGACAGTCCAGCATTCATGCATTTGTGCAAATGCTGTGCCGCACGTGTGCACTGTGTGATCTGTTGACCATTCGATAGCGCACAATCACGCAGCACCTTCTCGTATTCGGCTGGGTAATCGGCGGAATCCTGCGAATGAAATATATAAACATTGTTATCAACTCAGAACGATCAAATGTCCTAAGCACGTCATAAACATGCACATGAATTGTAGGAAAAACACGATTCCACGGTAGCTTGTGTTAGTTGGTGGGAACGTTTTAAGATTTAGACCGACAAAATATTTCACTCAACCCACAAATGTTGGGAGACTGTGAAAAAGACACTATCTAATCCAATAGATTACCAAAATAACAAAATTACAACAAAATGTTTTGGTCGAACCACAATTAAACGTGGAAACGACAGCATAAGCTGTAGCACTGTAGCACGTTTTGAAACAAAAAAACCGACCAGAAACACTCTCAAATCCGTCATCAGTCGCTGTCGATTCTTAGACTCGATCTGATTCAACGAATCCTTCTCTTCCATCATTTCCACACTGTCTCGCACGTGCTGAAAACCAAGTGGAATTTACAACATGCAGGACAACAATATACTAGAACAGCGAACAACATAAACATGTTATTTATTTTCATTTGGTTCTTCACCGAATACCGGCAAAGTTTGCTTGTTTTCATGTTGCGCAATATTGTATGTGACTTATGCAGCGATGTAATTGCGCGGGCGCGTTTATGGGGGGTTGTACCCCCAAATTCAGCTATCTATCTTTCTTGCTAGGCTGACCCAGCTATCTATCTTTCCGGCAGCCCCTCCCCAGCTACTCATCTCTCTTGGAAGCAGCCAAAATCTATTTATCTTTCTTCCTTCAACGAACTTTTCTTCACAAAAAATTACCTCAAAAATACTTCTCGCGCTCCGCGCGGTCATTTTTACCAAATGCATCAGTTTGACGTTGTTGTGTGATATTTCTGTACTCGTGTGCCTGCAATAAGCAAGGCTTAATTTTAAGGCCTCCCACATACTGCAAGCGAATTAGCGGGTTATCAAACTCCATCAGATCGTGTCTGATCGACTGTATGCCACAGCGTGTACACCACGCATTGTAGTTATCAAGCGTGATGCCGTTGGCACAGCACAACACAACGACTGCACCCAGCTACATTTGACCCTCCTCCACCTCCCCGACGAACACTCAATAATTCATCGAATGTATTCATTTCATGCTCAATCCTGTCCGCCTGTTCCAGCGCTGCGTCAATCACATTCATCAGTTCGGCAACCGTCGTCTCGCTGCCCATTATCGCGTGCACGTTCTTCTGAAATATCAATAGGTCACAGAGTTGACGAAGATGAAAGGGGCAGTGCTTGAGCCCAGGGTGACCAATCCGGTCTGGTTTTGGTCATTTTCGATATTTCGTGACTGATGTCACCAGGTTCGACCACCGCAAAAGGAAAACAGCCTTTTAGTTATTAAAACTAGTGATATCAGAAAAGCACGAAATATGGTCAAGGCAAAAAGTCACGCACGACCACTGCAAGACTGGATCGGACCGATCACAGTGTTTGATATTGATACTAGCCTTGGTGTCGGGATTAGCCCGATATCTTTCAACCCTACCAAGACCACAAGCACGGTCACTTTTTGTTCATGTGACACCCGAGACCACCAACCGCATCCAACAATGCCAGTTGCTGCGTCAGTTGTAATGAGAACTGTTCAGCCTGACCCACTGAGGCGTTGCATGTGGTGAGCAGGCGTCTGAAACATGAACTTATGCCGCTGAAGCTGCGGAGCAAGAAAGACAACAGAAAAATCGATGAATCACCTGAAATCCGCCTCTTCCTTCGCAGTCATCGGCTGATAATCGTCTGGCGTTTCCTCGCGTTGACTGCTCGTGTCACTGTCGGCTTGACCGAACTTGGCTCGCTCCAGTAATTCGTCTGCAGTCAGCCGTTTTTTTGTTGTTATCAGAAGTTGGAATATCAATACCCAAGAAATTAATTATCACTCCAAACGACCACTACATAACTGGAAATACAACAATATTTTTTCAACGACTGAGCTTGCATGCGAGCGTTTACCACATTCATATGCCGGTTGATAACGTACACAAACAACCTTGTAAGTGTACTATTTTGTGAACATACACAGTTGAGGAGAGCCCACAGCCACAAGGAGATATAATCACCGTGCCATGCCAACCCTTATGTAACAAAAATAATCTGACCGATATATTCAGCAGGCACTGACATATTGACAAAGTCCGGCTTCACCGTCAGATATCGTTCAGCAGCTTTCCACAACTGTTTGATGAAGGGTTCCTTCTCAGAGGCGTTCGCTGCTTCCCATCGCCAAACACGGTCGTGGATTTTCAGGTTGAACTCTGGAGTCAGCTGAAAATGGAAGGGATCAGTGGTGTCGTTGGGGGGAAGGGGGGTTACCCCCCTAGTATCCGGTATCCGGTATCTTGATTTTTTCACCCAGGGTATCCGGTATCCTGACTTTTTGTCCAGGGGTATCCTACCCTAGAATTTTCCCGAAAACCATAAAAATCGCCCATTTTTACCTCTAAAATGCGCAAAATCGCTTGCTGGCGCACGCATAACCCCAAAAAAATGACCATTTTTTGCGCTTCCAACACCAATTTTGCTCAATTTTCCTCTAAAAATTGACCTTTTTTGAACCCCCTGGGTATCCGAGATTTTTTATTTTGGGGAGCAACCCCCCCTGGTATCCGAGATTTTTCATTTTGGGTATCCGGTATCCGAAAATTTTGGATTTTGGGTATCCGGTATCCTGACTTTTTGATTTCCCAACGACACCACTGGAAGGGATCAAAGAAATGTTTTCGCAATTGACCAGATTTGCTTGTCATGCGCTGTAACTGGCGGCTGCTAAGATTACACAACCATGAAAGTGTTGCGAACAACTTACCCGACAGCATTCTGTTTATGATGAGTAAACATTAGCCATATTGTGTATCATACACAATGCGTCACAGGCAATGCAAGTTTATAAATACACGCCACCTCTATTGCAGTGATCAATACCGTCTAAGGGCCAAGCCTAGTGCCAGCGCCTGGTGAACTTTCAGTCCCAATGAAACATCACCAACCTTTCTCGTATGCACACAGTCCACCTCTTTCACATCGCGCAACAACCAACTGTTCTGTTTGATCGATGTTTGAATGTCGAATGTATATTTGATACGATGCAATTGAACGGTGATTGGAGTGTCATTTGTGACTGGAAATATTGTAAAATAAGTGAACATTATCTTCAATTCGCTGAAAAGTTCCATGTGAGGACTCTATTGGCACATGTTACTTATTTGGCTTGCATCGAGATCCAATGTAAAACCTGGCCGTAAAAATGCAAACGCAATCAGGTCAAGCAGCCAAACCAACCAGACAAGCACAGAAAGTAGTGTTTCTTTCGCTTCTCCGGATTCACCACGCTAATCACACTGAGCAGTCGTTTGTTCTCAGGTTCAAAGAACTGACGTTGCAACGAATGACGCGTGGCGGTCATTTTAAGGATATTCTCTGGAACAAATTTTTAAATCTTGATGGAAAAATATGAAAACAAGATACGGTGTGAATAGGGTCAAAGACAGAGTGACCCTCAGTACGTAAGCACTGATTTGACGTTGAAACTAAGGGAGGAAGTAAATCGTTTTTGTATTTATCAACCCTCAAATAAACTCTATAGAACGTAGGTATCACGATGAAATTGACAAACATAAAGGATCACAATGTAAGGTAGCAACAACAGTATCTATGCTTGGCCGCACTGTTATCAGAGAAAGCAGAACCGATTTCAAGAAAATATGCCACGCTAAAAATTGATTCGAAAACTGCATCTTGGAGAAGCCGTGCCAAATAAAATAGTTTTTCAACTTATAACAACATGATAAATGAAGTTGAAGGCAGGTAGAAATCTTAGAGAATGACAAAATACGAAGTCTGCAAAATACCGAATCCAAACAAAGTGCGATTATATAACGAACAAGGTACAATGGACATGGTACGAAAAGGCAGCAGTATTTTGTTTGTCTTCGGTCAAATACTGTTAGAAACAGAGAGATTACTAACACGACGAGTAAAGCCAACAGATCGTCAGACAAAATAACAGAAACAACATTACGATACCATGTAAGTCTGGACGACATATGAGAACAGTTCGCGGGCTACGCGCATAAAATTAAAAATGCACCATTGTACAACATTTACCGCAACTTAGAGCCAAAAAACAGAACAACAGTAACAAACACTTTCGAAACAAAAGCCCGCTCAAGTTACTGAACCAGGTACAGCGAAGTCAATATGACTGATATTGATGTTGTATATTGATGATTTATATAATAACAATAATATAATAATAATAACAACGCAATAACATTTGTTTTACCTGGGCTCATTGAACGTAACCAGTTAGCTAGAAGTTTGTTCAAAATGACACTTGAGCATCAAACTTAACAAAAACCCTGTGTTCTAAATTACACTTCCGAAGTGCCTTTTGCAGCCAATGCTGTATGATCGTATGAGATGTTCATTTGATGCTGCAGCGGTAGAATAGGTGGCGGACAATAACTCCAGCTCGATGACTGAAATGCAACGGACGCTCTGTATGGTAACCTTTCATGTTATAAAAATCTCATTTTATGATGACGTTTGAACGAGATTTTGGCGTCAGATCTCTCGTTAATCGCGTAATTGGCACGCGATATTATAAATATATTTTGTAGCAATAGGCAAAAATTGCTGGTCAAGATTCTGATCATTTCACCATAAATCGGATAGACTGCCCTGCAGTTTGCAAACATTTCGACATTGACAAAAAGAATCATTGGCAAAGTAGAATCTCCAATGCTACAGCACCTAGAACAAGGAACAATAAAGTTCAAAACTGCAATTTTTGCCAAATAACGACCTGTTTGTGCTCAACGACAGCGGCACAAGCGAGATACGGCGTGCCATGTAGAATACGAAAGAATTCACTTTGAACACGGGGTTTGCCGCCACAAAGCTGCCGACTGCACGTGTCCAATGAGGCACCGTGCGCAACCAGTAGAATCGTGCAATCTGCGTCGATCCAAACCATGCATATACCGTGGTACCGTGCACATGAGGAGACATCAAATTGTCGTGATCGGTCCTTGCCTTGGTCACATGAGACTTTCGTTCTGACGGTACTTTAAAGGCGTCACTAACCTTGACCCGACCAGCGCAAAAATCATTCTCAGATGGCTAATAACTAACTCTGACGCTGGCCGAAATCAGTGGCGTAATTGAATCTTAAAATCTCGCTAATACAAGGTCACGTGGTGGCCAAGGCAAGGCACGTCCGGATATGCTTTCGGGCTCGAAAAAACCGCTTTTTCTCGAAAAAAACCAAAAAAAACGTTCTTTTCCGAGACCCGTAAAAATACGTTCTTATTTTTCCGGAAATTTTTTCCAGGTGGCAACTTTTGAAAAAAAACGGTTTTTTTCCAAAAATTTCCGAGATATTTTCAAAGGTTGCGAAAGGATGTTGTCAAAACCAATGTAAATCGGTGCTAAATAGTTCAAAACGAGCACTTTTTATCCTCAAGTGCATTTTTAGCCTGTTTCAGGCCACTTCCCGAAAAATTTTCTCCAAAATGGACGTTTTTGGACCATGTGTATCGTTAAGTACTGGAAAAATATTTGAAAAAACGAAAAAAACGGTTTTTTTTTTCAGAAATATGTTTTGCGGGAAAACGTCCGGACCGTGTTAGATCAACGAGTTTGGTATCGCCGTCAAAAAAAATGTAACGCACAACCAGCCGATGAAAAATACCATACTTTAATATCTACTTTTTGTATATAAGAGCCACCGAAACTCACCGGCCTCCCGATGTCTATCCAGTATGTAGCGCACCACTTTGTACGATCGATTATAATAGTCATGCAATTGTTCGTTCAAGTCAATGTCGCTCTCTTTGAAGAACGGTTTGTACTCCACGTCAACCTGCAGTATACCGGAACTTGCTTCTAGTTTATTGCAGGATTGGCTCGCTTTGTTCGATTTTTGCGAAATGGGAAACCCAGTGAATCGAAGCTTATAAATCAAAAAAACGGGCATGTCATCTCAGCTTGAAACAAAGGCCAACCGATGGCCAGCCACAAATTAGTTTCAGCGCTCGCAAGACCAAACAGCGCGCTCACAAAACGAAACAACATAAAAATCAAAAATTTTCAAAGCATAGTTGTCCTGAATACCGCCCACCCACCGGATATCCCAATTCAACAAATTCAGCCGGATGCATCCACCGCGGTCGAACGGGTCGAAACCATGCACCCCACTCAAACAGACCGGGCTCGACGCGCATCACCGTCGTGCTGTTGTTCATGCCTGAACGTTGAATTGAGTTGGTGATTGGAATCAGTGCTGTCGCTACTTGTCATGGGGGAATACTGTACCCCAGACAAAAAATAGGGGGAATGCTGTACCCTACATCTAACAATTTTTGGGGGGAGACCTAGTTTGCGTGGGGGCGGGACGGGGGGGGGATTTTTTGAGGGCGAAATACTGTACCACACTACGTTCGTTAGAAGTGCATTTTTATGGGTTAAAATGTGCACAATTCGCGCACAGCGCGAAATTTTGGCGTGCGCTTTTGATCGATTTTTAGGCACTTTTGACCAAAGAAACGGTACTTTTGGGCGTGAGAATGGGGTAAGGGAAGATACTGTACCAGAAAGGGGCAGATACTGTACCAGACGCGGCGGGGGCGACATATAGTAACAGCGAGGGGGAGACACTGTACGTACCTTTTGCTCCCCAACCCGCCCCAGCCATTGCACTGATTGGAGGAATGAACTCTGGTATAATAATCGATAACTTCAAAACAAGTTAATCGACTCACCCTTCAGAATGCCCACCGCTGTTTGAACACAACGCAATGCCGATGATACGTAGACGTGTGTCGATGTCACACCTGCGTCGCGGAGGGCGCGACCTAAAGCCATGACGTAGAAATATTTGTAATTATTTAGCTTGTGGTGGCACACATTCACATGAATTCGAATCTTCACAAAAGTTCACACATTGCATTATCCATCCATCACCAATAATTGAAATGTTTCGACTTGAATGAAATGAAATGAAATGTGACATTGTAAATTAAATTAGACGGTTTCAGACGTTCGATCAGAACAATTGTGCAATTGTTGAACACAAAGAAATAAATAATCCAGAAACAAATTTGAAATACAACTGCAACTACTAACAAATGACAAAAACTACCATTTGTAACTGACCAGAAAGCTTGGCCTGGAGATACCCGATTTCAGTTAAAGGCGTGTCGTTCATATAATTCATGTAGCCGTCTCTTCTCACCGGTAGTGATCTGCAAAAAGAGGGTGAGATTGAGAATTTTAGCTCTCTCCGCATAATATTGGATAGAAACTTTATGCCAAGCCCCCAACCTAGGCATATTGGTGTTCGTTCGTCTAAACCTGCCGTGTTTGTCGAAACATCGATTCACCCAATTATCACTGCCGTCATTGAAAGTGAAATCAATTCGCTCTCCGTGTCGAATGATCAGAATTTTGCGGCCGGCACGATGTGACACGAATGAAGTCGCCTGCAATCAGGGATAGTTCAAACCAAATTTACTAACCATTGGCTGGTATGGTATTGGTAAGATTTCAAATTGGCAGGTAGATTTAGCGCGACTTTGGGAGAATAAGGTCGAAAAACACTTTGAAAGGAACCAAAACTACTTGTGAAGGGCACAATAATTTGGAGGTCTAAACTCCCCCTCGGGTTTTGTCCGAGGCACGTACAGTACATATGGAACGCACCTAGTGTAGTTGCTGCCCCAAGGGGTAACACCGACCTTGCAACGTGTCGGTTTTTTTAAAAGTGGTCGGGTGTCGTACCACCGAATCCCGATCCCTATTAAGGGGTAGATACCTTGCAACCACCCTTAGAGGAGGACGGGAGGGAAGGGTAGCTACGTTGCAGCAATCATTCCCAAGTTTGTGTTTTTGCCATTTTTCGGGTGCCGATTTTTTATGTGCTATAAAGTACACATATCGCGCGCAACGCGCAATTTTTTGCATTTCTATGGGTTTTCGGTCGAAATTTGGGCATTTTTGATCGAAAAATGGGGATTTTGACGGGTGCCACAGCACTGGGTGCCAAAAATGTGTAGGTGTCAAGTGTCAGGCAGTGGTGTCGTTGAGAAATCGAAATTTTCCCATACCCAGTCCAATTTTCGGGAAATTTCCCACACATCAAAAAATTTCCCATACCAGGGGGATTTCTCCAAAAACTCAAAAATTTCCCATACCCGAGGGTGGAGTTTTTTTGAAAAAATGACCCCCAAAAATTTTCTAAAAGTGCCAAGAATTGGTCTAAAAGTGCTTAAAGCTTTGTTTTCTTGCGGCAGCAAGCGACTTTTGACATTTTTGGACGAAAAATGGTCAATTTTGGTACTTCTCGGTGTCAAAAAGTCATTTCTTGAACGTGCTTGTTCCAAAAGTGAAAAATTTCCCATACCCCCGGCCGATTGCCCATACCCCATACTAGGGGGTAACCCCCCAACCAGTGTAGTGGCTGGGGGGGATGGGGGGGGATTCCCCCCCTAAGGAGTAGGTACCTTGCAACCACCCCTTGGGGGGATGGGGGGAAGGGTAGGCACCTTGCAACCATCAATTTATGGTTTTTATAGGCAAAAATGGGTGTTTTTCGACCTCAAAACCCCAAAAATCGCGCGCTCCGCGCGCAAACCACCATATAATATCTATTTTGGGCAAATTTTCGGCCAAAATGCAAAAAAGTACCATTTTTTCGGCCAATTTTGCAGAAAAAAGCATGCAAAAAACACCCTTTTTCGGACCCCAGGGGTACCTTGCAACCTTCTGGAGGCTGGGTAGGGGGGTACCTTGCAACCATCTGGATCCATCCCCCCAAGGGTACCTTGCAACCATCTGCCTGCCACTACACTGCCCCCAACCCCCCCCCTAGCGACACCACTGGTGTTGGGTGCCTCCAAATGTCGGGTGTCGGTTTTTTGTGACCCGACACCCGACACTTACCGTTCAAAACATCAGTTTTGCTGAGAGAACAAATTTGAGAGAAAATTTTCTTCGAACCTTTGCTCTAAAAACTAGATATTTTTTATTTTTTTAAAACCGGGTGTCGGATATTTTTAGAACTGTCGGGGGTGTCAGCTATTTTCTCAGCTGTCGGTGTCGGGTACCCACAGACTTACAAACCCTACTTTGTTGATGGTGACGGGGGTGTCGCCCGGCCCGGCCGTCACCGACTTACACAGGTCAGGCCTGCCCGATTGACATCTCTGGAACTGGAACACACCTGTGGCTGTTGTACAGCATTAGCGGGCGATGGTGCTGGAGGCTCATGTGCTGCAGCGCTTGGCCCAGCTGCAGATGTTGCAGAGGTGGATTGTTGAGGACTGCCTCCCACTAAATGACCACTGGCAAAGTTTTTGATACGGTCCATTCTTGGAGGTCTTTCCGCTCCACAAGAAATACACACCTGTAACATGTGTTTATAATTTTTTGTACGCACCTTACAAACCTATTTAAGGAAGGAACAGTATCTACCCCTCGGTCGGAAGCAGCAGCCATAGCACTGTTTGGGGGTGAGGTTCTATTAATAATGGGGGGTCGATTAATGGGGTTCTATTTTTGATTTCGAGTCATTTGGGTGGGGTTCAATTAATGGGGGGTTCTATTTCCAACAATACGGTACGGCAGTGTAGTTCCTGGGGGGAGGGGGGTCCCCCCCTCGGGTACGTCTGTTCCCCCTCCATGGTACGCCTGCCCCACTGTTCCCCCTCCGGGCAGGGTAGTACTTGGGGGGGCGGGGGGGGGGGGTCCAGTGTAGTTCCTGGGGGGGGTCCCCCCCCCTAAGGTACACTAACCGCCGCGACCAAGGTACACTAGTACACTAACCGCCGCGCCAGGTACACTAACCGCCTCAATTTTTGCCTAAAATAGGCAATTTTAGGCCTAAAATGGGCATTTTTAGGCCTAAAATGGGTGATTTTTATGTCGATGTTGTCAAAAGTCGCCAAAATACCCTTTTTATGGAGAATTTTTTCCAAAAAGGGCCAAAAATCGGTCAAATTTTCTACCTCAAAAAGTGACTTTTTCCTGAATTTGGGTCTCCCCCCCCTTCCCCCCCCAGGGAGGTACACTAACCGCCGCACGGAAAAAAGGGGTAGGTACACTAACCGCCGCGCCGGGCCAGGAACTACACTGGGGGGTCCCCCCCAAATTCATCTATCTATCGTCAACACTTTTTGATTTCATCTATCTATCGTCAACACATATGGGCAAATCTATCTATCGTCAACAAATTTTGGGAACAATCTATCTATCGTCAACACATTTCGAACCCAAAATTGACATTTTTCACTAAAAATGGCTCAAAATCGGTATTTTTCACCACAAATAGGCAAAAAATCGCGCGGATTTAGTACATCTAAGTACATTTTCATGAATATTTACACATTATTACCTACTTAATGGACTATACTATACCTTGATTTTTGGCGACCCCCCCCCCCACCATCTATCTATCGTCAACAAGTTTGGGTCGACCCCCCCCCCAGATTTCGGACTTGGGTCATCTATCTATCGTCAACACATTTCGGGTCCCAATCTATCTATCGTCAACACCCTGCTGACCAAGTACTACACTGCCTCCGGGTACGTCTGCTCCCCCAATTTTTACCTAAAATAGGTAAATTTTGGCCTAAAATAGGCATTTTTAGGCATAAAATGAGTGATTTTTAGGTCAATGTCGTCAAAAATCGCCAAAATACCCTTTTTATTGAGATTTTTTCCTAAAGGGGGCAAAAATGAGCCAAATTTTCGACCTCAAAAAATGACTTTTCTCCAAATTTGGGTCCTCCCCCCCTTCCGGGTCCCTCCCCCCTTCCCCCCCAGCAGGTGGGTACGTCTGTTCCCCCTCCGAAAAAAGGGGGTACCGCCTGTTCCCCCTCCGGAGTCCGGACCAGGAACTACACTGCGGTACGGGTACCGTAAAAACGTAAATACAGCCCCCCCCCGGAACAGAGCCCCCAAAAAGGGGTCAGTGAATTTATAGAGCCACCCACGGAATAGAGCGTACCGTAAAAACCTAAATACAGCCCCCCCCCCGGAATAGAGCCCCCCGTAATACAGCCCCCCCAAAAAGGGGTCAGTGAATTAATAGAGCCCCCCACGGGATAGAGCCCCCCCCCTAAGTAACATCCAGGGTAGTACTTGGGGGTGGGGGGGGGTCCCCCCCCAAATTCATCTATCTATCGTCAACACTTTTTGATTTCATCTATCTATCGTCAACACATATGGGCAAATCTATCTATCGTCAACAAATTTTGGGAACAATCTATCTATCGTCAACACATTTCGAACCCAAAATTGACATTTTTGCCTCAAAATGGCTCAAAATCGGTATTTTTCACCACAAATAGGCAAAAATCGCGCGCTACGCGCGGATTTAGTACATCTATACACATTTTCATTAATATTTACACATTATTACCTACTTAATGCACTATACTATACCTTGATTTTTGGCGACCCCCCCCCCCCCATCTATCTATCGTCAACAAGTTTGGGTCGACCCCCCCCCCCAGATTTCGGACTTGGGTCATCTATCTATCGTCAACACATTTCGGGTCCCAATCTATCTATCGTCAACACCCTGACCAAGTACTACACTGGTAACATCCCCTATACAGTAGCGTATTAACGCTTGATAATGGTGCACAAGTTCATTAACGCACGTTTATTGTTAGTTTAGAGCACATAATACACCTCTTATTGACGAATAGACACGAATAAATGCGATTACAAGCGAAAAAAAACATCCTTTCAAACCCCTTTTGGGGGGCTGGTATTGATACAGACTTTCTTCCTGTTAATCCTCGGCGTTTTGTCGTCAAACAGCAATAGTATACTCAGGAGGCAATGACCCTAAAAACGACTTAAGTGCAAACAAGCGCTGCATAAAACTGAGATTTCCGGGAAAGCCCACCCCACCTCCATCGGAAAAATATGTGCGCCACTGTATCCTTCACATAAGCTTCCAAAGTGCACAGCGTCACATTCTGCGATTATGAAGTGGCGAATTGAAAAACTCAGATGTCTATTAAAACCCTGATCGAAGCACACATTCTTTTTCATTTGTGAGGCCTGCTAACGTTACATTACGCATCATGTCATGTGCGAACATAATGGCGGTGACATTGTGATATTTGCTGCCTGAATGACACTATTTTCACGCACCTGTTGTACGGCAGTTCCGGACAGCTCTTAATCAGCTGTCGAACGGCGGTCTGCAGATTGCCAAACGGCGCCCACCACGGCGGCTCGTAGCTTTCGTTCAGAATCGCACAGTGGTCAACGAGCAGCTCGCGAAATCGACCACTACCGTGAAGTTTGGGCTTCTGTGTACGATGAATTTACATGTGGATTTGGCTTTTGTTTGCTATCATTGTGATTCTTCTTTTCACGGTAATTGTGCCGTGGTTATTTGTCTTGAAGCACTCATTTCACTGCAAAGAACACAAACCTGTGCAGCCCTCTTCGAATAAATAAAGGAGGCCATTCCGAGTGCCGAGATCGCTCCTGCCGTCACAGCCACTGATTGGGTCATGCTTGATGCTTTTGTGCACATCAACAACAGATTTGCTATTTGCAGTTTTGGTATTTCTTCCACGACCCACCAGGCAATTGTCGAACGTTTAACAAATCAACAACTACCGTAAAAGCCTAAATAGATGGGGGCTCTATTAATTCACTGACCCCGTTTTGGGGGGCTCTATTACGGGGGGCTCTATTCCGGGGGCCTCTATTGATTCACTGACCCGAACCTGAAAAATTGTTCCCAGAAATACCCCCAAAAACCCCTGAAAATGGGTCTGAAAGGATGTTTTTCGCTTGTCATCGCATTTATTCGTGTCTATCTAAAGTCTGTGGCCCCCTCCCTCGGAAGGGCGGACGGGTCAATTTTCACGGGTAGCTTTGGGTATGCTAACGGGTCTTCGGGGAGGGGGGGGCACGGCACGGGGCCCGTCTAGTTCGTCAATAAGAGGCGTATTATGTGCTCTGAACGAACAACAAACGTGCATAAATGTACCTGGGCTCCACTATCAAGCCTTAATACACCACTGTATAGGGGATGTTACTTAGAGGGGGCTCTATTCCGGGGGGGGCTCTGCTCTATTAATTCACTGACCCCTTTTTGGGGCCTGTATTACGGGGGAGGCTCTATTCCGGGGGCCTAAATATAGGTTTTTACGGTATAAACAAATGTGTCAGTGAGAAGGAATAATCAATAATTGTGAAGTTGTTTCCTGAAGGTGGTTGTGTTGTGCCGTCCCGTCCCCCCGGCCCCGAGCAGAGATTAGGATCGGGCCGGGTACCGTAAAAACCTAAATACGGCCCCAGCCCCACCGGAATAGAGCCCCCAAAAAGGGGTCAGTGAATTAATAGAGCACCCCTAAGCAACATCCCCTCTACACAGTAGTGTATTAAGGCTTAATAGTGGTGCACATGCACAAGTACCGTAAAAACCTAAATAGAGCCCCCCGGAATAGAGCCCCCTCGGAATATCGATCGAAAATAACACCGGATTTGGAACGCTCTCGCTGAGAAACGAAAATAATTTTTTGAAAATGGGGTCAGTGAATTAATAGAGCCCCCCCTTGTATTTAGGTTTTTACGGTACATTTATGCACGTTTGTTGTTCGCAGTGTAGTGGCTGGGGGGGATGGGGGGGATTCCCCCCCTAAGGAGTAGGTACCTTGCAACCACCCCTTGGGGGGGATGGGGGGGGAAGGGTAGGTACCTTGCATGCAACCACCCCGGAGGGTACCTTGCAACCAGTGTAGTGGCTGGGGGGGGGATGGGGGGGGATTCCCCCCCCTAAGGAGTAGGTACCTTGCAACCACCCCTTGGGGGGGGATGGGGGGGGAAGGGTAGGTACCTTGCAACCACCCCGGAGGGTACCTTGCAACCATAAATTTATGGTTTTTATAGGCAAAAATGGGTGTTTTTCGACCTCAAAACCCCAAAAATCGCGCGCTCCGCGCGCAAACCTCCATATAATAGCTATTTTGGGCAAATTTTCGGCCAAAATGCAAAAAAGTACCATTTTTTCGGCCAATTTTGCAGAAAAAAGCATGCAAAAAACACCCTTTTTTCGGACCCCAGGGGTACCTTGCAACCTTCTGGAGGCTGGGTAGGGGGGTACCTTGCAACCATCTGGATCCATCCCCCCCCCAAGGGTACCTTGCAACCATCTGCCTGCCACTACACTGCTTGCAACCATCAATTTATGGTTTTTATAGGCAAAAATGGGTGTTTTTCGACCTCAAAACCCCAAAAATCGCGCGCTCCGCGCGCAAACCTCCATATAATAGGTATTTTAGGCAAATTTTCGGCCAAAATGCAAAAAAGTACCAATTTTTCGGCCAAATTTGCAGTATAATGCATGCAAAAAACACCCTTTTTTCGGACCTCAGGGGTACCTTGCAACCTCCCGGAGGCTGGGTAGGGGGGTACCTTGCAACCATCTGGATCCATCCCCCCCAAGGGTACCTTGCAACCATCTGCCTGCCACTACACTGGTTGTTCGTTTAGAGCACATAATACGCCTTTTATTGACGATGACGAATAGACACGAACACGAATAAATGCGATCACAAGCAAAAAATTCTTTCAAAACCCCTTTTGGGGGGTTTTTGAGGGGTATTTCTGGGAACAATTTTTCGGAGATTTGGGGGCTCGCCGGCCCGATTGCGATTGCGACCTCTGAAACAAAAGTGTTTCTTTTTCATTTTTTTCTACGTACTCCACGTTCTGCGTCGAGGAAACAAAATGGAACTTAACAGACATTTTGTGATTTCCTCACCCTTTTTAGTTGTTTGCTGATGTTTCAAAGGAAGCTGCTTGATTATTATATTTGCAAGGCTTATTGCTTATTGAACCAGTCAGTATCAAAACAAGTCCCATTTCTGGTTGTTTCGTACTAGTCAATCTCAAACGAAGCAGATGGTGCATTGAGCACGCACGCAGGTGGTGCACTGAGTCGTATTCAATAAGTAAAGCGGCGGTGGTTGGGTAGGGATTTGATGTGCATATTGGTATTGGTCCTTTGGGACTTATCCGTTCCAGGGTCTATCTTATTATGGTTAATTCCTCGGGGTTCTTCACTAAACATAGACCCTGGGGCACGCTACCCGCCATATTCTCATTTGCCTGTTGGTCACTAGAGGAGTCGGATTGAAGAACAACCTGGCTACCGTCGTTCCCACCAACATCCTAGTGGCTAGCGGTTCACCACTTTTGGTGCATGCTCCGGCCCGTCCGGCCGTCCCCGGTGAAACTGACTTCTTATTATCACCCATACTTACATACGTCACGTACTATGGTGTCACTGGCACCCGTGGGGTCCCGGTGCACCTCCCGCTCGTGGAGTGAAACATCATTCTTAGTCTCAATACTTAAGCCGTGACTCGAGTCCTTCTGTCTTATTTTCACAGACCGGGCTTGGGCTAAGCCGCACCTCGGCCGGTGAAGCATCACTCTTGTTATCATGCATAACGCTCTTACTTTCAGCCTCAGCTGACGTATCTTGAGCAGGTAGCTCACTTAGCATAGGGGTTTTGGCTGTGGTAGGCAGCCTCGGCTGGCCGAGTGTCCCTCCTTAGTCATAGCTAACTTTCCATCCCTGAACCTGACGCTGGTCGGCCCGGACTCTAAATCCGCCCGAATGGCGACAGCTTCAGCCAATAACCCTAAAGTCTCCCCCACTGAACCATAACCGCACAAGGGGTGCGTTTCCGTCTCATCGTTCGCTACCACATCATACCCAATCATAATAGGGGTAGAACCCCGTGGGTCTGCACGATCCGCACCTAAAAACGATTCCCCACGGTCGATGGCCGTTGCCTCGTCCGTGCATTCATCCGTATTTTGAATAGGCGGCGAATCCGCACCGACTTCCGACATCTCCACTGTTTCATCTAACGTAGGTAAGGCCACGAGTCCTTTCCTAACCCTATCCTCCATATCTATCTGTCCCACCGGGTCGGGTCCCGGCTGGGAATCATCCCCTGCCTCGTAACCGTCTTCGGTTTGCCTATTCTCGCTCGACAGAAGATTGGCTGGAAAAGTGTCTTTCCACCAATTCTGCCCACGAATATGCCTCCTCTGACTGGTCCAACATCTGCTGCAACCTATCCGACGTATTCTTATAAATCCATAGAATCATCTGAATCAGGTAGCAATCTGATGCTGCCTGAGTCCTCATGCCCTGAACATACAGAAGACGAAGCCGCGGGTAGATCGAAACCCACAGTCCGTCGATAATCGTTTCGCCTATCGTTCATATTCTCAGCCACGGATCCAATCTCAGCCCCAGCTGCAGATTTGCCCGCGCCTGCCTTCATATCTCCATCCAAACCTTTCGTACTTATAGACCCCTGGGGGTCCGTATCGTTCTCATATCCTAGCTTCCTATTTTGGTCTGGCTCCTCTGCCACAGCAGATTTGCCGACCGGTCCCGGGGGACCCATATGTTTCCTCAGGTTTGGGTCAGCGTCCTGTCCCTTGAAAAGAGTGCAACTTGGCTCGGCGTCCCGGTCCAAGTTTGGTGCATGGTGCATAGTTGACGAAGTGCACCCGAAATCCTCCTGCCGCGGCCACGCTCCAGAACGGGCCGACCGAAGATGACTCCGGGCCCTGAATGGCAATCGACGGCCGTTCCAACTCGAAGAGAGGTTAGTAATGGTAGTAGTGAGCCACGCGTGCTAACCCCCGGTTGGATTATCGAATAATGTTTCGTCGTTTTATTACTCGATCGGACGTAATTCACACGGAGATTCAGGTAAAAGAAGAGAGAAGAGAGCTGTTGTGTATGGTAAGACAGCAGTTTAAGTAGTCACCACACAAAGAGAAATTATACAAGACCAGTTTACATAGAATGCTGATTGGTTAGAATATTGCAGTTGTATGGATTGATTGGTTGACATAATAAAACTAGCTTACGCATATGATAAAAGTCCTATGTTTGTATGTTACAGTAGAAGAGTAATTGTTGAGCGGGAAATTTGAATTTAAACTTAAACAAGATGGCCGACAAGAGCGGCTTGAAACCATTACTTACAGGGTAACGCGGCAATACAAAAGTAGAATTAACCCGAATAGGCGACAGGGGTCGGTAGTTCGGGGCAATGGTGTGAGCCCCATTGCTAATATATTATATTGATACCATATAGCCTTTATGATCCTTCGTTGAACGAATACCACTCCATTGTAAAATGTAAACTACACCAACACGAGCCCGATTTCGAAGGTGGTGGGTGTTCAAATCGAATTGAAAGAGAAAATCATCATGCTCCACTTTATATTCTTCAATGTGTAACATTTCCCAAATCAGCAGCCACGTATGAATGTTTCACTAATCTGCCAGCTGCGAAATCGGGCTCGTGTTGGCGTGGTTTGCCTATGTATTTTACTTGTTATGGAATTGCACGTCAATCACTGGCAAAGGACCGACTAAAAATCCCGGGGCCTCGGGGCTTGAGTCCATTGGCAATCAGACGAGAGACTTCGTGATTATTCAAAATAACGGTCGTCCAGAAATATGCAAGTTTCGTGGCAATCCCTCCCATCCAAGTGCGAAAATTACTTCATAATCAAAAACGTTCTGGTGTGCAACGGAACGTGTTTCATTATTTGGTGTTTTTTCGTGTTTACACCGGCAATGAGCATATAGCGCGGGTTTCATGGAAGCACGCTTTGATTACGTGTCTGCGACTATGGTTTTGCGTTTTTATTTGCCGTGATAGTTTGCTGCTTGTTGGAGTGAATACATATACATACACATTTCATACAGTTAACAAGTCACACACACACAAAACCGGCACTGCCACCCACAAAGTACACAAAACACATGAGTAGTCCAACAAGAGAACATGGGACATAATTCTGCACGCAGAAAGGATTTTTTGTTCAACTTCAGTTTTTTTGGAAAAGGTGAGATTTTGAACTCCCACAGCAACGTTCGCCTGACGATAATCATGCTCCCCACCACATTTTTCTGGCTTTCCTATCAAGTTAACGTGCATACGAATAAAGTGTATTACAACAATAATCTGAACAAATATAACAGTATTCATTATTCCATTTCCCAATAAAAGTTCGACAAAGTCACATAGTCCTGGCCTAACATGTCTGTGATGGCATATCGGCAAGTATGTACACAAAGATACAACGTGAGTGCTGCGGTTATCAGTCGTGCATGTAACAAAAAGGGCACACTCGTACTGAACATTGTATGTACCAACATTTTGGCGCGGCGATTGGTGCGTGGAATTGTCCTTTCAAAGTGATAGTGTGATCTGTGATGCGTCACAGGGGTACATACAGTACATCACACACTTCACCCGAAAATTTGTGATGTATGTAACGTACCTTCGTAACCCATTGCGTGTTTGTCTACCTACATTCATGTGATCTGCCTAAATGTCTGCCCTTTTAGGTTTATTGCGCATATTTACGTGCTTTTCTCGCCCAGAATTCAGACTTTGGCAACGAGCGACAAAGAAAACATGTGGAGCGCGGGGACAAAAAATTCTCTTTACTGTCCGATCAGTCCATCATACAATAAGGTGTTACACGCTCGCACGTGGTGACTCGGTTGTTGTTGATTATGTCTTTCGACATTATTTTCAGAAGTTTTTTTTGGAATCAGACCCAGGGTTGATCACGTGAGTGAGCGTGCTGTAAATTATGGCAAACGAAACTGCAACCGATGCCAAGCCAGCATACCATAATGGGTGGAATTCACAAAACAAAGTCAAGCTCACTGTCAAGCTCAACGTCGAAGTTCAACGTCAGATGTTGGGCGCGTCACGCTGGCTCGTGCAGCAGACGCAATTTTCTAAACGAAGGGTCAACTTTGACGCATTATTGTGCAAGACTGGATGCTTACCTAGCCAAAATATTATTATAGGGATGTAACAGAAGCATTTGTGAGAGTATTTCTGAGTTTCATGAATTTCTGAAAAGAGGCAAAGAAATGAACAGACGATCACTAACGGGGGTGCAAAAAAATTTTGACTGCGGTCAATGATCGCCACGTTGTTTTAATACCATTAGTCAGAAATTATTATAACTCAGAAATAATCTTCTGAAACGCTTGTGCTACGTCCTTAAAATAACAGTATCCCGAGAAACGCATCCATTCATGCACAATAGTGCGTCAAAATTGACCCTTCGTTTAGAAAATCGCGTCTACTGCACGAGTCAGCGTGACGCCGAAACATAACGTTGAACTTTGACGTTGAGCTTGACTGTGAGCTTGACTTTGTTTTGTGAATTCCAGCCAATGCCAGCCGGTTTGTTGACGAGACCACGGGACATTTATTGTCAGTAAACAAGCACTTTGTGTGATCTGCCGAGGTTTTTAGTGTTATGTTCATTTGCTTTCAAACTGACACACATTTTGAAGACGCAACTGCTTATTGCTTGGTCGAGTTTGCCATTCCTTGTAACAGAAAGACTGTTTTTCCATAACCTTTGTGATAATCATCTTAGCACGGATAGACGTACCTGATGCAGCTGTGGATTGGGCTCGAAAGAGTGCAATGTTGTTGCTTGGTGGGCATGGAAAACATGCCGAAAATCCGGATGTACCATAACGTCCAGGTTTAGGTGGCAAAATAGATACATCGGCGCTTCATGTTCGTTTCACAGCTGTTGCTTGTGGATGTAAATCCCAGGCACTGGCTTTACGTAGGCTATACACGTTGCGGCAATGGAACAATAGGAAGCCTGCCTGCTGCCTGTTCTGGGGATGCTCTCCAAAACATCCCTGATGTGTAAAATATTGCGATGTGCTACTGGGAAAGCATATTTCATCCGAAGTGTGCGTTTTTAGTTTTAACGATAATAAAAGTTTTATGTGTTGAAAATTCGTTCATTTGTAATTTTCAGAGTGGTGTGGAGCGGGTCTCGCTTCCAACCGCAAACGAGCCACCTCAAACACTAAACTACGACATGCTTCACGCTGGACATTTTTACGGCAGATGAGTCAGTCAGCTCACGACTGAGTTCAGTTGTACTATCGAATTACCGTGCCTGCCCTCTGGACTGGACCCTAGCAACCAAGTTCGAATATTGTGAATACAAACGTTGCAATTGTGACTCAACATCTGTGCTTGAGGACAGGTCATTCTGCGGAATTGCTGAAAATCAAACTGCTCTTTACAATTCTGATATCTTATATATAATCGAAAATGTTTGAACGACACACCGGGTACGCCTGGTGCGAACCGAAATACGAAGTATCCGAATACATAGCTGAATTTGCCAATACGGTACGTTGGAGCATCCTATGTTTAGGCGCTGTGAAACATTAGCTTGTGATTCAGCCAAGATGGCACTAGGTTGATGTTTCACACACGATTTGGTTCTTAATCCGTCCACCAATGGGCATGATAACAATAAATCTAGCTTCTAGATAACATGGTCGGATATTCACGTCTCCATTATGTACTCAGGTCACCAATCTACCCCTGATCCTACACCCCCTGATCATGCTACCTCAACTGGGCCCGTATGTGCGTCGGGTTAACCGTCGCCGTTTGGTGCCCGTATTTATGGTCAGTTTAGTGGGCATCGCGTCGTGTGTCTACCACGCAACGTTGAGCTTGTTTGGTAAGTATTACATATCTCGCGTGTCCGTAGCGCAGTCGGCTGGACGGCCGCCGTGGGTTCGAATCCCGCTCGGTGCAACGGGAGTGCTTTTATGAAAAAGCAATGTTTCAGCCCAAATTCTCGATGAGCTAGCCATTTTATGGTACGTCACCGCGGTGTTCTACACGGTCATGCCTGTGATGAGGTACTGCTTGCCGAAATTTGTTCAACGAGACGTGTGAGTTTGGCGTTTTGATGAAGTTGGATAATTTTAACAAAAAAACAATGGTTCATTATTTTCCAGCGAAAAATACCGCATCCTCATGCTGCTAACGACGGCTTTCTTCGATGCGTTGGCATTTGTGCATCCTTTTGCTAATGCGTTTGCGCTCTTTGGCCTCAGCGCACCGATGTACTATCTGATCATGCAGGAGCTTATCGCGTTGGTCGATGTTTCACAAGTGCTATGTATGGGGTTGCTCTCTTTTTATAGTAATTGAATTAGGTCAGACCCGTGCATCTTGGTCGCCACAAAGAATAACCACCAAGGAGTGGTCGTGACCGATAGCGTATACAACGCGTATGGCAGCAACCACGTGATCGAATCGGACC